>SZYD01002687.1:0-146707 GCA_009363875.1 Mikania micrantha
TGATGTTGAAGAAATCAACTTCTTATGGTTCTCATTGTCCCAAGTGTCATAATTTCAAATTTTATATATTATAATGCAAACAATTTTTTTTTTTAAATTGCTTTTGGCCTCATTATCATTTGATGTGCATTTTTGTTTCATTCTAATGCCATACCATCATTCTTGTTATTATCATCGTACCCTTTTCAAAGCTGACCCATTTGTTCTTTTCCCGAGTTAATTTGATTTTATAAAAACAAGTCGTTAATTTATAGAATTTCTACTCCTAAAGTGGACTTTTTTCCTTCTAAATTTTATAAAATTTATAAAAATCTGAACTTGCAACATACGGTGTTTGCATTTTTGTTCTGTTCTTGCAGATCAAATCATGAACACTTTGTTGTTTGATCCAAGAATCAGTATATAATCAAGAAAGTAAAAATGGCAATTGTGCATCATACGGTTTTAGAACAATCGATGACAGGATACCACGACATGTTGGTGTTCGAAAGATCCGTGTGCATGAAAAGTCAACAGAATGAAAAGTGAATCAGTCAACCGTGTTGCTGCTAGTGAAATTGTTCATACAACTTCCAGTTCCACAATCCAAGTCACTCAAATGGAATGGCACCAGGCTCAGATTGATGCAAATGGTGTTTTATTCATCTTTCTTTAAATTCATCATCATTACTGTTACTATTATTTATTTATTTATTTATTAAAGTTTAATGAAAAACTGGTTGCAGTGGTATGCCAAGAAGAATCATGGTTTGATTCTGTCAGCAAACTTGAAGAATCAGATTCAGATGATGACTATGGTAGTGTGGATGGAGGTAATTTAAAATATATATATGTAGCAGTAGTTTTGTTTGTCTGTTTGTATTTGAGTTGGGATATTTTTAGAAACAGTCTTTCTTTCCCCATGGATACAAGGTAAGGTCTACCTACACATAACCATATTACTATGCCTGGTAAAATGAGCGGGTTGAGTAATGAGTCAGAATGAATGCAAGTCAGGATGAGTTTTATGTAAAATCATTCTGGGTTTAAATAGATCGTTTTAAAAAACATCAATTTGGTTTAAGTTAAAATGAGTTGTAACTAAACAATAGTTTATTTGAATAATTTTTAATGATTTTCTTATCAAATATATTATTGATAATTCTTACTTGTTTGAATATATTATTTTCACATAGTTTTTTATCTTGATCTGTATTATGTTAGGTGTTACCCATCTCAGTCCGTTTTATGTCACTAGTGAGATTTTTTAGGTATGATTGATTTATAGATTGACATAAGTTGTAGTTTTATTTGTTAGATTAGATGGTTTTTAAGAATCTGTTCTTCTTTTTTTATTATTATGCATCAAAAGTAATAAAGTATGATTGATACCATGAAAGTTAACTTAAAATAGATAACTGCAAACAAGAGAGTATGCTGCACATAAATGGAGTTGGGAGTTATGAACTTTCATTATCCGGAAATAAAAGTGATCCTGGCAACTTGAGCAAGATTTAAACTGTCATCATGGGAGCTTCAGTGGTATAAAAGATGATGTTGTCATCATAGGTAGGGTGTTTCTAATGCAAGATCCTGAAAATCAGATGCAAATTTATTATTTAATTTATAAAAAATTAAACAACTAACTTTGAAAATTGGATGCAGGTACACAGACTGAGATAAGGACATCAACAGTTATCAAGCTTTCATTAAAGAGAAGTTCAGTTGATGAAGAAGAAGCCAATGAAATCCGTAAGTGTATTTTGCTCATCAACAGTTACCTTTACCTCGTAGGAATAGAGAGACTGTTTCCAATGATACCCATGGCTCATGATGTCTGATTAACCGACCAACCCAACGCTTTTAACGTTATTTTCAAAACATTAAGTAAAATAACGTTAAAATTAGTAAAGAGCTAACATTATAACCAAACTATTGTTCTTTATGTTATAGTAAACTAGTAAAGAGCTAACATTATCTGTTTTAAAGTGATCAAACCTCAAGGTTGTAAGATTTGACACACACCTTTTAAACTATGCAGAATCTTCCAAAAAGTTCTTTTATCGACCCCGAGCAGGACTCTTGATCCCATGCTGTACAGATGAGAAACCGACTCCTGGATGTTGGTCTGCAATTGACCCTTCGTGCTTCACTCTCCGAAGTGAATCTTTCTTCAAGTATTCTACTCTTACCTTTCAAAAATACTAGATACATACAACATAAACCAAATGGTAACCTGTATAAACATTTAACAATCTTCTGTCAAAATTCTTATTAAAGTAACCACCTTTTTACCATAAAAACACAAATAAAAAAATTGGTTTCAATGAGTCGCAACCTCATGTTTGGCCTCATCAAGACTCCACTGATGTGTGGGAGTTTGGTAAATATGTATGTACCTTTTTCCCACAAAGAAATGCTATCAGAGTTCTAAAAGAAACTTGGTTAAATTTTCTGACACATCAGTTGACAAGTCATCACTTTTTATCACTTAACTGGTCAGGAAGATTGTTGAAAGTGAGTTTAATTATGATGGTTTTTTCTGCTTCTGCTTCAAATAAGTTTGTCAGCTAAAATCGACACTTGACGTGGGGTTCATTGCATGTTTGCAGAGACAAGAGGAAAAGCCCAGCCCCAAATTACAGTCCTTATACTCCATTTGGTGTTGATCTCTTTATGTGCCCAAGAAAAGTTAACCACATTGCTCAACACATTGATCTCCCTTCTTTAAAAGGAGATGACAGTTTGCCCCAACTCTTCATTGTTAACATTCAGGTTTTAAAACTATTTCTTTTATTGTTATTTGGGATCTTTTTACATTATTTAATAATGGTTGTTTGTTTGAAACAGTTGCCTACATATCCTACTCCTATTTTTCTTGGTGATAGTGATGGTGAGGGTTTGAGCCTTGTTCTATATTTCAAACTCTCTAATACCTATGAGAAAGATATATCTCCCCAATTTCAGGGGTTGATCAAGGTACCTAAGATGCTATTTTGATTTGAAGAAGTAATAATAAGTTTTTCGAAGTTTATTTAGTAAAGGGCTTGTAATCTCATGGTATCTGGGCATGTAGATAGTGATACCCCTTCCATGAGATCTGGGGTTAGAGTCCCACAGTGGACAATGGTGTAGTATTATGAGTATATCAGACGATTAATTTGAATTTTCTTAAATATTATCTTTAAACAACCAATTATATGTTTCTAAATGTTCAAATGGCAACAATTATTTCAGAAACACACATCCATACACCCCTTTTTAGATTTTACTTTCTTGGACTTTAGGATGAATATCTTATTATTATATCATGATTCCTCTTTTATACTGACTTTTAATCTATGATTTTATATCCAATAAACATAAACCCCCCTATAAATTACAAAAACTAGATACAATATTTGACATTGTCATTGATGTCTTCAAACTATTTGCATCTTCATATGTATATATGCATGTATGCATATATGATATCATTGTGTGTATATAGTTCATATACCACAAAGGTTATAGTTATACCATTATGTTGGATATGCAGAGTTTAGTTGCAGATGAAATGGAGAAAGTGAAGGGATTCAAGAAAGACGTCGTAGTACCCTTTAGAGAAAGGCTAAAGATCATGGTTGGCGTGGTCAACCCCGATGATCTTGTTTCTAACACCACTGAAAAGAAACTATTGTATGCTTACAACGAAAAACCCGTTCTTTCACGTCCTCAACACAAATTTTATCAGGTACCCATATTTCAAGCTTTCATTTTTCCATTACATTATAAACCTTTTGACATTCGTTTGAATGCAGGGTGAAAACTACTTTGAAGTTGACCTTGACATTCATCGGTTTAGTTACATAGCACGAAAAGGGTTAGAAGCATTTCGTGATCGTCTTAAAAACGGGATATTAAATTTGGGCCTTACAATTCAGGTATAATACATGATGACTCATTAGAAATGAAGTGAATTTAGATTACTATTTGGTCTAGTTTGACTTTTTTTTCTTTCAATTTTTTGATGTGGAAATAAACATGTTTTTCATAGTAAACTTGCAAAAGAAACTGATTCAGAATGTGTTTATCTAAATAGGCTCAAAAGCCAGAAGAATTACCTGAGAAAGTGCTATGCTGCTTGAGATTAAACAAGATTGACTTTGTGAATTACAGTCAAATACCCACAATAGTGGCCATGGATGGAGACTAACATTCTTTGATTCTTTGACTTTCGTTTTTTCTTCGTCACGATCATAAACATTTACGCTGAGTGAAGGAAAACTACAGTTACATGTCGTAGGTTCAGCACAAAATACATAGGAGATAAAGATCATGTTTTTTTGACAATGTAAGTGTCAATAAGTCAGTCAGTATTGATTATGGTTGACTTTTTTTTTTTAATTTGTAATTTGATTATTAGACTTTAAGATTGCAGCCCCTTGGTGGCTGCAAATCTTTGAAATTCATGTAATGAATCACAATCATAAATGAATTTGAAACATAAGTTTATCAGACAATAAGCTTTAAAGCTCTACAATGAAAAATACGCCCCATTTGCGGTGCACGCATATAATGTATATATGTGTAGGTCCTTAAGGGACAAAAGTAAACATACACTAATTTTAACGCAATTTTAGTTATTTGTAAAAATAACGTTAAAATCATTGGGATGATCAACTTCAAACGATAACTTTGAGTCGGGGACTCTTTCGGAGCAATCTCTCTATCCCAATTGGGTTAGAGGTAAAGTTTGTATCTATCATTCCCCCAGAGTCTACTGAAAAGTGGAAATATACTGGATAAAGTTGTTGTTGCTGCTCTACAATGAAAAACTAAAATTTTGATATACAATGAAAATTTGATATAGTGACATTCGAGAGTTACAAAAGTTGTGATACAAATAATTCTTTTTTATGGCAAAAGATGTATAATTTTGTATATTAATACGTATAACTTTGCAGGTAGTGTTTTATGACAAGAAAAAAAACACGTATGTCCACGTCACCAAAAAAGACCATCTACATTGTTATCACGTATGTAATAAACGTGGTAGCAACTAGCCAACTAACGAAACGTTGATTTCATAAATATGCATGTTTTAAACAAGTTAAGAGACTTTTATATTTTGAAATTTGGTTAACATCTATTGTTTAAACAAAATAAAAAGTATGATGTCTTTTATTCTATGCATATATACATTTTTAATAATAAATTTTAACTTATATATATTCTATCTAATCCTGTCTTTGGAAGTTAGAACACATTATTATTATTATGAAACGACAAATAAACAATCACTAATATTATTATGCGTTAAACAAATTTTATATATTTTATTGTTAACTAGTATTTTATATACACATGCATTTGCGGTGCGCGTATGTATACATGCGTGAGTTTTGGAGAAACAAAAATAAAATTACACTAATTTTAACATTATTTTAAAAACGTTAAGATAATTAAAATCAAATGATAACTATGAGCAAAAGATTTCTTCAAGACAACCTCTTTATCCTAACTGGAATAGAGGTATGATTTGTCCAATTGTTCTTAACTTTCCCCTAACTCTACTGAAAAATAAAAATATACCAAGGGGTCGTTTGGTAACGTCTGAAAAATTATGTGCTGAATGGTTAAGATGTCTGAATGATTAAGAGGATCTGAATCAGTAAGTGTTAAACCAGTTAAGACTGTTTGGTTTCACGTCTGAATGAAAATAAAAATACCAATCTCTTGATCCACAATATGCTTTTATCCCTTGATCGTTTCTTACCTACCCTGATTTCATCTGCATTTCGTCCGTCAGTCCCTTTTTTCCAGTTATCTATCAATATTGTTGCTCCAGCCAACAAAAGCAAAATTAATTGGGTTATAGTAAAAAATTACTGGACGGTGTGAGTAAAACCTTCCTCCCATCCAGCAAATCAGGTTTGTTTCATGATTTTGTTCTTGAAATTAGGTTTGCTTTATAGGATGATTTGATTTCTTATGAGTGAGTTGGGAAGATCGAAGTGAAGAGATGGTGAAGTAAAGGATCTAACCCAGCCCCTCCCTCCTTAATTCATCTTCAATTTGTTTGCTAGAACCACACCACTGCCGATTAAAAACGATCAAAAAATTTCCTGCCATGTGTGGAGCCGAACCAGGGCTGGACGTTGCGGTGGAGCCGAAGCAGTGGGGCGGGATGGGGTTGGACGACGGTGAAGAGACCGGTGGAGCCGAAGCGGAGGAGCGGCCGAGGGTTAGAGGTCGACGATCGGGAGACAGAGATGGAGTGGAAGGGATGCCTGCCTCTTTTCTTCCCATCCAGACTCATTCTCAAGTCTGAATCATTTAGACCTCTATTCAAATGTTTTCTTTCATTCAGACCCCATTCAGATGTTGAAACAAACGGATTCAGATTCAGACCCATTCAAATCCAAACAAACAACCCCTAAATATGTTTGTTTGTTTTTTCTTTTAGCGTGTGTCATGTATGCATTTTTATTTTTTGAACACAAATTTATCATATTGTTTAGTCAACTTCCTAACTAATTTATTACACGGGGCACATGTTTAATTTGAAAAACATGAAGGGGGAACAAGTAAAATGTGTAATTAGGGTTTCATTGTGTGTAATATATACAAGGGAAAGTAGATGTGATGCAAATTAATGCGCTTGAGGCTGAGCGCTTATCCCGTGAAGGAAGGGATAGCGTGGTATTTTGACGGAGAATTAGGGTTTTTTTTTGGCGTAAATCAAATTGAAGCAGGCACGACGATATATTACTGCTTGTGCCTGCTTGGGAATCCATGGCCGCTTTGCTGCTTCGATTTGCAATCAAGGCGATACGATTCCCTACATTTTCCCTTTTTTCTTTTTTAATTGGCTTTTTTCATCATATGATTCGAATTCGAGTATGTTTTTGGCCGAAATTTGAGTTTGAGTTTGAATTTTTTCTTTTTCATATGCATTATCTATCAGCGATTTCATGCCGTTTTTTTATTTTTTGTGAAACTATATGATGAACACCATGAAGGCATGAATGAAACACATAAAGGGCAAAAAAAAAGGGATTATGTTGTTATAAGACTTGTAATGTTCAATAATTTCTGGTTAATTTTAAAATAAAATGTCATTTTAGTCCCTGTTGTTTGATAACTTTTGCTATTTTAGTCTAATAGTTTAAATTTTGCTATTTTGGTCATTATGGTTTCATTTTATTACCATTTCGGTTATTATGATTATATTTTATTGCAATTTTAGTCCACTTAAATTTAAACATTTGGACGCAAATGACAATAAAAATGTAAACAACCAAAATGACAATTTAAATTATGTCAAACCCAAGACGACTAAAATGGCATTTTACTTAATCGCCAGAAAGTTTACAACTAATTTTGTTTTTTAATTTATAAAACTTTTCATTTTAAGGGTATGTAGTTGGGTTGGGTGATAGACAGAATAAGTTTGGGTTAAAAATTGGTATGGGTCAAGATGTTCCATTATAGAAAAAATGACTCTTTGGAACATGTTTTCACAAAAAAAGACGGTCTAAAAAATACTTAAGAGAAAAAAAATGTAGATGGTTGGGATGTTATTAATAATTATTATCTATTTAGATCAATTATATTTACATAGTTTTTAAGTTACCTATTTTTACTCGTATTGTATTATGATGCTATTTATTTTAACCTAAAATGCAATACTTATTCATTCAAACCAACCTATTACCCTTGCTTTGAGTCAAGATTGTGACTTGTGAGTCTACCGATAGGTAGTATACTCCACAAAGGCATAGGTAGTATACTCCACAAAGGCGATTTCCACCTGGGTTGATGACTGTGTATTCGTGCTGGTTAATATAAATATAATAAAAATGTATAAAAAATAAATAATAGAAATAAACCATCTAATATAATTTAATGCAATTTATATGCGAATTAAAATTTAAAATATAAAACAAAGAGGAAAATCCAAAAATATAACACGTAATAATAAATTGGAATTTAAGACAAAAGATCATACGATTGATTAAAAGGACGGAAAAATTAAAAAAAAAATCAGCCATAAACTTTAAATTTTTGTTTGAAAATAAAAGCAACAGTATATATTGCACCTTCCAATACACGTATTTAAATCCTCAAGATTTATGCAGGTCATACAAGGAAGAGTTAATGCTTCCATAGATTCGATCGTGGTTTACAATTATAGCTTCCATACCTATTTATTTTTGAGGGGATAGACTAGAAATGACATCTGTTATGTTAATGACACCAAAAGGATATAAATGAATGGAATTGGGATATGGATGGAATATCATGAAATAGAGCCACTTTGAGGTTCCCTATGAAATGAGGCATGGAGTATGATTCGTACAAACCTATTACCTATACGTCCCTCTTATATTGCCCATGAATTTTCCTCGTAGTTTAATTCCCATTTTTTATATGTCTATACAGACCTATACAGCCCGCTTACGGGCATATTGGGTGTGCTGTAAGGCCCCATAGGCCCATACTGTACCAAGACCGTATAGGTTGTGTAACTTTAACACGGCCTTTTTGTACCGTTTTATGATACATCATTTTTCCTTCATTTTTTCAATTTCCACAGCAAAATCATTCTTCAATCATGAACCCGTTACACACAAGAAACTATAGTTTGTTTTCATTCAAGTCTAATCACACCTTTTCATCCGAAGAAGAATCAAATATCATGAATTATGAATTGTTTCCAGTTTAAACTCGCAGAATTTAACAAAATATGCAAAACAAGAACCCGAAAAACAAATTGTATACATGAATGTATTATCTTACCAATTTAGCTTATTTATTTTTCTGTTTTCTTTGTAAACTTCAATCCAAATCAACCATTAGAAGCAGCATCATGACATGCAACCTCCAACATCCTTAATCTGTGCTACAAAATCATAAAAATGGTTACTTTTGTAATAACTGAGTAACACAAAAACTATTCAAATGAACAAGTAACAAACCTGCAATTGAAGATGCAACTGTCGCGCTTGGAGTTGTTTTTCATAATATCACACACACGCACTTGTTTATCGTTGGATCATCCGCCATTTTCTTTTCTGTTAAATTATCCAAAGTCTAAGGTTTTCGCTCATTGTGATAAGTGAGTGTACTTTGACTTAAAGGGTCAAAACTTTTTGTGCATTTTGTTACAATCATGTACATATCAAACCATTTGCAAGAAACATCAAGATAGTAGTCTTCACACGATTTTACAACCACTATCCGCTATCCATTTCATGGGTGCCGCCTTAATTTTATGATGTCAAGTAAATAGTAAATAGGACCCACAATTACATTTTTTTCGCTCCATATGTCATACAAGGTAAAATTATGACCTAAACATTAGATTATAATGGCATGAACCAAGAGAGGGTGGTTGGATATGCTGCAAAAGTGATTGCAAGCATAATAAGTAATATGTCTGGTGTTTTGAAAAACTGATTAAAATGCCCCGATTATTTATGGTCAAAATAATCATATTTGAGATGTGGGTAAAAAAATCTTAGAATAAAACTGTAATATAAAGAACAGAAGTTAAAGTCATCTGTAACCAATAACTTGGATAGAATGTTTATATGATTCTGATTCTTGAAGTTGAAATAATCACTTAGAAAACTAATATCAAAACACGCTAAAACGTATTTTCTGCAATATTCTCTTTAAAAAGTACCTTTTTCTTGAGGTGGTTGGCTAACAAGAACATGCATAGTTGTTACTCCACCAGGAACATCATACAATAGACTCCTGCATTCGGCTACTGTTCTGCTATTCTCCAATATTTTCCCGGCACTAATTATCTTTATGTCTTTTACTGTTTTTGGACCATTTTCTTTATCTGTTAAACCAGGACAAAAAAATCACATTTTTTCCGTTGGATCGCAATTTCATAACAGGAAATACAAAAATATGTTCAATGGATGATTAAAAATGTGTAATCTTAATATCTTATGCTTTAAAAACCTTAATCAAATATCAAGTGAAGAAATCCATTTTAATAGAGTGTGAAGGGCTAACTCAAGACTTAAGGCTGTCATTTCAAATTTCACATAGTAACCATAAAAACACACACACCAACTTGCATAAGAAAGTAAATTGCAGCCATCAGTAAAGCCCTAGTTTTTATCATCACCATTCAATTTTTGCAACCAACAAAACTGTATACATGAATTGATAGATGAGTACAAAATTAAAAATTGTTCAACCCCAAAAGATTCCTTTCACTCCAACTCCCCCTTTGAGCTTCGAAAGTTAGAATTAACCTAAGAAAAGGAGTTCTAGCATTTTTCCAGGATTTCAATTTGCAAAAACTTTAAACCATCAAAAATAATCCAAAAAAGGAAAGTTAAAAAGATAAGCAACACCATTACTACCAGTGCATGCAAAGTTCACTAGAGGTGGTGCACCCTAGAGATAATAACAATAATAATCGACTAATTGTATAACAAACAAACAAATAAACATACATAGTAAAAGTCACACTATTCAGTAGGGTCTAGGGGGTGGGACAATGGTGGACCTTACCCTTATCTAATGGGATAAAGAGGTTACTTTTGAAGAGACCCTGATTCAAAATCGACTAATTGTATATAAAGCTAAAAGCTGCATTTAACATAAACATTATGTCTTTAAACTTATCAAAGCTATCATGTCTCATGTATTGGTAATTCTTTAACTCTTATATGCCTAGCACAATCTGTTTGCTTGTTTTTGTGTGTGTTTGTTTGGTTATTTGTATTTGCTCGTTTGTTATCTGTCGGGGTCTCTCTAAAAGCAACATCTCTTTCCACCGGAATGGAGGTAGGGTTTGCCAACATCCCTCCCTTCCCAAAGCCTACAAAGGGCTTTGCTATGAGTGAGATTTACTAAGTATGGTTGTTGTGAGTGAGATTTACTAGGTATGTTTGTTGATGTATTAATGCCTATATGAGTTTCAAAACAAACTTTTATTTTGAACGGCGAAGGTCTCAATCGTGTGAACCCACTGTTTCCAGGCCATGTCACCAAGGACTAATTCCCTGGACCTCCCATGAGCCACCACAACCACCCCAGGAGGAAACCCTCGCTGGGAAAACCCCCTGACCCCCTCAGACCCCTTTTTTTGCTACGAGAAGGTTTTGAACCCAAGACTTCCCATTTGGAAGAATCTTGGGGTACCATTGAAGCACTGTCTCATTGGTAGTTTCAAAACAAATACATTAACAAGGCATTATATCGAAAAGAAACATGTTTAAATACAAATTTAACCAACAAAAAAACTCTACTAACCTTTAGGCCATAGAGAAAGAATGCTCTCTTTCAAAGTTGCAACACTTGTGGCTGCTGGGAAGCTTTTAGGACCAATATCTGATCCATCAATCAATCGAAATTTTATCTCTAATGAATCTTGAACTTCAGACATCTTTCAACTTTATTTTCAACAGAAATTATGTGTTTCCAAACACCTAAATATCTTTAACTTGTTTGGTTTTCCTAGATCTTTATCAACACAATTAGACAACCCAGATAGCTATACAAAAAGGGTCTTCCTTTTGATCTACACCCTTCAACTCCTCACATCTGAAAGTTTCATTCACATTATATTATAGAACAGACTGTTTGAAATCACAGAACTCAATTAATTGAATAAACACAAAGGAAAAAAGAAAGATCAACGTACCAATCAATACAAGAACAATTCAAAGCATAAATCAATCAACTGATTCCTAGAAATTGTTGTTTATGGCAAGAATTAAAGAAGTATTGTTAGCTTCAAGGAAATAAAAAACCAACAATTTGTTTTATTAAAATATTTCAATAAAACACAAAGTATCACATAATCAAGAAAGCTTCAGCTTTCAAGAAATCAAAAGCATAAATCTTTTTGAGATGGGTGCTTCAAGGAACTCAAAGAATTTAAAAAACCCTAAATTGAATTATCAAATTGCTCAGAAAAAGGTCAACAACCTCCAACGAACTTATCATCAACTCAAATCATCAAAATTGGGTATAGTTTAAGAATCATGTCATGTGGAAACCAACGATAGAAATACTTAAAAAGAGAAATAAGATCAAATTTTCTCTTACATATGTACGATGATGCCAAAGAAATTGAACCAAAAGTGGAATGAAATAACCTTATTTAGCTCAAAAACTGATCCGTTTGTCCACTTCTGTCAAGGTTAAATTTAGGTGAAGAACAGAGACAATACTTTTTCCAATTGTGAATTAAAGTATTATTGAATATCTTACGTTGAACCGCAATCATATTCCCATCCCAAATAACTCAACATTATTAATGTTTGATCAAATCAAATAACGTGGCGTGATGTTAAAAGTTATATGCGATAAATCTAGCATTTTATTTATTTTTTAAGCAGCACTATATTATCCCCAACTTACTCTTAATTATTCTTTTTATTTTTTTCTAAATGAATTTAAACCGAAATTTTTTTAAAACGACAAAGTTTTTATCAACTAAGCTTCCTAATCCTATCATTTTACTTGATCATTAGATATATCACTTCAATCCAAAAAAAAAAAAAGATTTTAAGGAATGATGCATTATTGCATGCTAACCTTTTAACCATTTTTTTTTTATTTTATATTCATCTTCCTTATTATACCTATACTTAAAAACAATGCCGGTTGTAGGAATTCTCTAATGTATATATATGTTTATTGAACTACATAAAGAAAATGAAGTGTAGAGGAGTTGGTAACTTGGGTTGAAGTTTTTCAAAGGGTCAAGGGTTCGAAACTTCCCTTGCCCTTACTTCTTTTTCTTTTTCTTTTTTTATATTTCAACTCTTAAGATATAACTTTTATACTTTAAATTAATATTATAACGTTCTTTTGTTAACGACATTTTGATATAAATATTAATCGTAATCGACTTTGTTTACGTTTTCTATAAAGTTAACTTTGATGTATTTATACTTTTTATATGTTTTCTTATACGTGTTACGATAAATATTAGTCAAAATCGATTTTTTCTGTATTTCAGGTCGTCCTATATACGATATATATTTTTATATTTTTTAAATACGCTTTTTAAGTTTCGTAATTATAGTTTTTACAACTTGGCATACACACATACTTAAGTTTGACTCTTTTGGTTTTTTCCCGATTTATTTCTTTTTTTCTTTTTTCTTTATTTCTTAACACGTTTTTGTGAAAAAAAATTCTTGATCCATTATAGTGTGTGTGCATAATAAGATTGTTTTCTTTAATTCTTATTTATTTGCCTTTATTTGTCGACCCACTCCCCTGAAGATATATTATTATGACTTCCTGAAGTTTATAAAGTTTATAATTTATCTGATTTACTTTGTTTATTTCTCAACCTGCCCATATGAAAAAATTCTCTCTAACCCGTTAGGTTCTTAAATTTTATAAAGAAATCATAGGTATGTCGTTTAAAGTTGGATTATATTTTTAAAAGTGAAATCAGGCGTCACAATTAAATCCCGTGGGGTCCAAATTTAAAACTTGGACTGCAATTTTTTTTCCTTTACTTCTTTTATTTTTTTATTTTTATTTTATGAGATCGACACCAACTGAATAACATAACACTGTTATATATTATAAAATTGTTTTCTATATATGTTTCGATTTGAAAAATGAGTCATTGTAACTTCATAGACTTCCTTTATGCACATAAGACGCAACGTACGTAATCAATTTCGTAAAAATGTCGTATCACACAATTTCACTTCTTATTTTCCATATACTTTTTCCTATTATTTTTTTTAAAATTCTTACACCGCAACGTATAAGTCAATAATTTTTTCTATATACATTTCAGTCTTTATAACTGATATGTTACATCTTCATATGTTTCTTTTAATCGTATCACCACGTCGAAACATGAGAGTTGTTTAGCATAGTTTAGGTTAACGTTGTAACATTTTTTATAACGACTTTTCAATATAAATATTAATCAAAATCAAGTATATATATGATTTCGGTCATGTTAACGCTGATACATTTTTACCTTTTTATGTTTCGTCATAAATATTAGTCAAAACTGAATCAGTCTATGCTTCTGGTTGGCTTACATAGGAAATATTTTTACTCTTTTTATATACACTTTCAGGTTTCGTAATTCTATTTTTTATAGCGATATGATATTTTAGCTAAATTTCAATTGTTTTCGCTTTTTGTTAACATTTTTTTACAACAACGCTACCTATTCATAATTTTAAAATATACTGTTGTGACGTGTTCTTTTAAAATATAGAATTTATATTCTATATTATATACAATATGATTTTTCACGATAACCTTCTTTTGTTAATTTAATACATACATATGTATGTATGTATGTATGTATGTATGTATGTATGTATGTATGTATGTATGTATGTATGTATGTGTAATTGTAAGTTATACGACCTACAATGGCATGTTGTTAATGAAAATAAGACTGACACCTACATCGGCCTAATAATGTCTCACTGTTTTATAAATGTTTTCTGTGCGTCGCTGTAACTTGATACATTTATTTTATATACATGAGACGCAACATACGTAATAAAGTTCGTAAACACACCGCTTCACGTGCTTTTGGTTTTGATTTGTACCTTTGCCAATTATTTTTTTAATTCATATACCGCAAAATATATGGCACAATAATGTTTGTATTTTTCTTAAGCTTCAATTGTCGCAATGTATATGGCACAATAATGATGTTTATCTACGTTTTATATTTATAACTGATCAGTTGTAACTTCATATGTTTATTTTAATCAAACCACCACTTTACAATACGAGAGTCTTAATCATACCGCCCGCGGTAGCGGGCGGGTAACTTTTATAGTTTACATGAAAATCAAACTTTCATTTTATCCATAAAATTATTAACGAATTTTAAAGAATGTTTAATTAAAAAAATTAATTAATTTATGGTATAGTGTTAAATCTTATTAATATTTCCTTTTATATAAAATATACAATGATTTATTATGTTTTATATCAAATTATAACAAAGTTTTTATTTACAAAATATTAATTCTATAAACAATTTATTGCAGAATTTATTAATTGATAACAACTCTTCCAATTTCTAAAATTAATAATATTAGCTTAAAACATTAACAAATTTGTTAATTTTAAACAAAGTAACACATGTGATATACAGAAAAGTGTTTAAAGTTTCATAAATTGTAATTGTACTTAAATGTATTAACAAATTTCTTGATTTTAAACAAAATAAAATATGTGATATACAAAAAATGTTTAATTTAAAAATGACTTTTTTTATTTAATTAAAAATCGTTTGATTTTTTAATAGATTAACATAACTAAAAATTTAGAATAAAATTTTCTGTCACAATATCTTTAGTCAACGTAGTTAATAACTGAAGTGATGCTGGTTGGTTAATTTTATATTTTTATCACTAATAAATATTTTTTATTAAAATAACAAATTCATTTGTAAGAATAAAATGCTGCAAATTATAACGATGAATGAGAAACAAATAATAAATAAGCTAAACAAATGGAAATAAACACACACTAAACAAAAATATATAAATAAACTAATTAACTAACTACTGGTTTAAAAAAATAAAATTGAAAATATTGAAATGAATAAAAGTAAAAGAAAAAACGAAGAAAATAATTAGAATTTAAAAGAATTCATAAATTTCAAAAATTTCCATTTCACTTCGTACATAATTATATATTTTCATTCTTTAATAAAAGAGATAAAACGGTTAGTTTAAAAATTAACTAGAAAAGTTAACTTTGTTAAGTAGAAAATAAATAAAATTGTTATAGAACATAACGATAAAGAATGGATAATCTTTAGCAAGTTTAAAAATAGAATTTAAAAGTTGATATACGTATACAAAAGAAACGCTTTATGTAATTTACTTGATTGAAAATCCAATAATTATAAACCAGCACGATTGATGCCCGGGAGACAATCCTCCCCTTTTGCTTGTGAAATCAATTCTTTCCTCAAAAGAAGTAATTCTGATTATCTTAATGTGTTGAAAAGCAAAAGATTGGAAAATAAATAAAAATGGATTCCCTGCACATTATTTACCCAACATGTACAAACTGCAATAAGTAATTTATAAATTATCAACTAAAAATAATAAACTATTAGTTTATTCCCTTAAAAGAACTTGAACTATCTAATTTGATACATAATAATAATATAATCAACAGAAGTAGCTCCCAACCACTAAAGTGGAAGAGAGAATCAGAACCTCAAAACTTGAAAAACAAACATAAGATCCTAATTCAACTCACAGATATTGGGTCTCTTGTCATACCCAACTTACAATATTCCAAACAAATAATTCATTTACTATTATTATTATTATTAAATAAAAAATAATAAAATAAATAAATATACTACAAACCAGATAGATAGTACATTAGTACATAAACATCAACAAGTTGCTGAGTTGACTCATCCTTCTTATTCATGACATAAATTCAAGAACAATGAGTAAGAAAATTAAATCACAAAATTGCAGAAACCAAATTTTAAAGGTAGAAAATTAGATTAAAAAGAATTTGCTGCACATTTTTAAAAAACGTATCACGAGTATAGTACATGACAATAAACAGGATATAACCTAAGAATAAAGTTTCCCAGTTCTATAACAAAGCAGTTTCCAACATTTACAGCCACTATCAATGACACAAATATGTTTTAAAAAGAATTATGCTATATCACATCCTGATTGTTATAAGAACGGGTAACTGTGTGACAGATCAAAAGAATGAATGTTCTTGTGCATGATGCAGGTTGAGTTTTTATACTCCTAGATGGGAAAGCAGCAGACCAAAATGGCGTGTTCTCTTTTTTTGTTTATGCATACAACCTTAATGAAGTTACACAACTACTCCAAGATGTGGCAATTTTTGACAAAATCATTGGAGTAGTTGACGAATTTTGACCAAAAAGGGCGAAGATGGTCAAAGCCTATTTCTAGCCATGGTTTTGACTGACCGTTGTAGTGGATGACAGCTGCCTTCTTTACACTCTCGACGTTTGTCTTATTTTGGTATCCTAAGCCCAGCATGTGCCAAGACGGGTCAATGGGCTGAACATGACCCCTAAACGAGATAAGGGCTGGGGTAGAGTACCCAGTCTCCATAATGTCAAATTTGAATTCAAGTTCTGCACACACACACACACAAAAGTCAAATCTTTAAAATGGACAAGTTGCAGCACCTTTGATTGCAACACTGTTTCGACTTACCTCTTTCAGCCATGTGTGATATGTTTCTCTGATATTAGTCATTCTCCAAGCTCGCAAGTCGAATATATTCATCCCATAAGCCCAAGCACATTCCTCTGGATCCAAATTTTTGGATATCAACGGGTGAGAAAAGTTGAAATAGGTTCTAAACCGCTTAGACATCACCCACGTGTCATCACCTTTGCATGTTTCAACTGCACCGTTGACTTTTCCACCAAGATCAACTTCCCAAAGTGGGGTTAAATCACGTTGAATCACAATATCATCATCCAAGAAGACCACTTTGTCGAGATGGGGGAAAAGCTGACCAGAACAAGCAACAACAAAAAAAAGGAAAATTGGTCCACTTGAGTTTGTCTTTATCGTAATCAGATCAAATGGGATGAAACTCAAATTTAATATAAAAAAAAAAAAAAAGAACTGGGTTAAAAGTGGTCCATAACGTATTTTAAACTCGCACAGGCTCAAATTTCAGATCATTCTTGTGATAATTTAGAGTCTGTAATCATATTAAACACATTAAATATTTATATTAGCATAAAAACAAATAAAATGTTCAAACTCAACCTGACCTTATTCAGACGTACTAAAAAATGCTAGTTCAAACTGAAACCCATTCTGAAGTTTGACTCATTATCCAACCCACACATTTTTTCTACCTGTATTTCAAATAATACTTTTGGGAGCAGATTAGCAGAACTAGCACTATAATTAGAAAGTTACTAGTACATATAGAACCTTTCTCAAAGCTGTACAAATCAATAAATATACGTATATTGTAGGTTGTTATCACCATTCTTATAATCAAAGTTAAGGAAAAGCATGTGCACTGTCTAATTCTGATTACCTCTGGCAAATATATGCGAATGTGATTCAGCAATGATATGTACTTAGGGCTTCTAGCCTGTAATTTTGAGGCAAAGGATCTTGGAGTGGTATCACTAAGATTGGCCCCTGCTAAATGATTTCCGTGATAATAATTCCTAACTCCATGATGATTTTCCACAGCTTCAAGAACTGGAACATTGTCTCGGGTCAACCAGTCAAACTGATGAACACCTTTTACTTCAATGACTGCAGGAGAACTAGGGTTTAAAGCAAACCAGGAGTGCATGCCTGCAAACGTTTTTTTGTCAGTTATCACGTGGAAGACGATTTTGTCAGGTTTTGATGATGACTGAACTGTTGAAGTGACCACAACTGAAGCAGCCAAGATATTGTCAGTTGACAAGATAAAGTGGTAGTATGTGTTGTCAGAAAGAACTGGAAGTAATTCTGGTGAAGGTAATTGTCTGCGTGCATGTGCATTGGAAGAGTATTCATCAGTCAACCTCAAAGAGAGACAATGGATGCCTTTTGGAATAGAACTTGCTGCAAAGTGTTTATTCATTAATTCTGCAAATTTCGATTCTCTAATCTCCTTTTCAGATCTCTCCATCTGTCAATTTTCATAAAACGAGTAAGAAAATTAAAGAAATTATTCAACAAATCTCATCTCATTTAGTAAGCTTCATATAATAATGTGCCAAAGGTCAAAACCTTAGATACAATGGTGAGTAAACATACCATTCCTTTCAATATAACAGCAAATTCCTTTGCATCATATTTGTTGTCTTTCATTTCTGTGACAAGCTGTCTAAAGTTTTCAGGGAGCTTTAAATCATTTGGGACTTCTACAGAATTCACTTGATTAAGGGTCTTGTAAAGTTCGCTAACAAGCCTCTATTTTGACCAACATAAATATGTTCAAATTATTAGATACAATCTTAAAGAAAAATAAAGGATGAAGATACTGTGTCTAGAAGGTTTACCCCTGAGTCTTCACCCCTACCAAGAAGCTTTGGTCCCAAACGCCTGCCTAAACAATCTGAAGCATGAAATAAATAACAAATGACAAACCGTCCAGCCTATGCCCTATGTGAATAGACAGCAATATAACTCAAGGAGAAAAGATAAAATCCATGTCATATCTAACAAAATCAGAAGGCGTTTCAATTTCCATGATTCCATCAAACATCTATATGGATTTTATTTTTTTGGAAATTTTCAGAGTCAACTAAAGTAATAACAAAGGCCAGAGAACAGGGAGAGATGTATACCAATTACCTAAGAAGAAAAGAAAGTTTAAACGGAAAATATTCCTAGGAGAAAATGAGAAATAATAAACTTGAGGTACAATTATGTTAGTTTGACAATAATTTTTTCCTGCCAACAAGTGTTTTGGAGCATCATCCATCATTAAAACATGATCACACAACTGAACTTTCAAAAACTTTTCCAAATCAAAGTAACACAAAACAAAACACATTGAGAAGTTACATGCCAGAAATAATTGAAGATATAAACTGAATCCACAGATTGTGTTCCCGGTAGCAAAATCAAATGTCCAAGATATTTATACTAATATACTTCATCTATCAAGTATCAATAATTGTTCCACTCAACCATGATCGAAATCACAGACAATACAAACAACCATACAATATCTAGACACACCAGGTTCGTTTCTAGTTATCATATCATCATTGGCGCAATCAAGAAGCAACCAAGATCTACAATGCGAATACGCGATTCCAGTTTCACATGAGACACGAGTATCATAACAATGATACGAAAAAAATAGATCAAGAAATTATCAATTTATAGGAAACAAAGTTGTACCAAATGAGGAGCACTTGTTGACACCTTCAAGAGTAACAAGAGCCGTAACGATGAACACGAATGGCAACAAGCAAGCGAGAATGAGAATTGCATGAAAAAGAGTACGGTACGAAATATGGCGAGCTGCGATCTTAAACTTCATAAAATCAACAAATCCATTGCTGCTCGAGATCGTTATGCTTCTCATACTAGGTGAGAAGTGTAGCTGCATAATGATCCCCTAATAGAACAAAAAACCCTAGCACCACCGACGACGAACTTCCTCCGATTGATCTTCTTCGACGCAGACAATAATTTCGCAGGCAATGGTTTCATTATAATCAGATCGGATCAAATTACACGATCAGAATTCACATTCGTTGCTGGATATGATCGAGTGATTATGATTCGATATCTTGCTGTAACGACAATGCATTTGATTGATTTCATTCAAGGAAAGATTTGTAGAATTAGGGTTTAGAAATTCAGATATACGTGTCCTGTTTACGTGATTGAAGCATAGGCTGATTACTGGACGATGATTGATCGGATTTAACCAGAAAGAGTGAAAAGGGGGAAAAGATATATGTATCTTTACGAACGGTCCGATCCGCTAATTTTTTTTAACAAAAAACGTCTCAAATCGTGTGAGTTCGCTTTTCAATGTCATGTCATCTATTTATCTGGACCTTCAATAAGTCACAACAATCACTATAGAAGGAAACCTTACTTGGATAACTCCTGACCCCTCTCAGACCCCTATTTTGTGGGAGAGTTTTGAATCCAAGACCTCTTGTTTGAAAGAATCGTATCATTGAGACAATGTGTCGTTGGTGTCCGATCTGCTATTAATTTTCTGTTTTCAAATTAACGTTTGCTTATTATTAAACAAGGCAAATAAAAAGAAAAGAAAAGAAAAATAAATGCTAAACAAATTTTTTTTTCTAAAAATGTTTTATCTACTTTTTTACCTTCGTTTTGTGCATTTAAGTTTCCAATATCCAGTGATGGCTATATGATTAAAACACCTAATTTAAACACTTAAACTTAGACCGAATTTACTTGAATACTTAGAAACTCTTTTGCTATTTTCCCTATATTAAAATACAAGCTAGTAATTTTTTAAAAAGTTGTCATGTGTCTAACCATCTAGTATTTTTTTAGAAAAATTTGCCTAAGTATGATTGTGAATATATGCAGTTATTTTGTAAAACATAACAAAACTTAAGGTTGCTGCCTACCTTCTATGTAGGAATGAATATATATATCGAGCAGGTTACCGATCAAACACTATCAGGCATCATGAATATGTAAGTGATTCACCTCTATTTAGGCCTGTAAACGAACACGAACATAGGCATATTTGTGTTTGTTCGTTTAAATTTAACTGAACACAAACACGAACACGAACACGGACACATTAACGAACATGGATATTGTGTTCGTGTTCGTTTACTAAGAAAATAAATATGTTCGTGTTCGTTTGTGTTTGTTCATTAATAAATTAAACGAAATGTTCATGAACATAAATGAACATAAACGAACCAAAATAAACGAACAAATATAAATGAACATTATTTAACACTATTGAACAATCATAAACGAACATGAACACTATTGAACAAACATAAACAAACACAATTGAACAAGCATAAACGAACACAAATGACAAGTCTCTTAAATGTAAATACATATCATTTGCAAATTAGACAGTTAACCGAACATAAACTAACATTCCATAGTTAACGAACATTAACGAACACAAATAAACGAACATAAATAAATGAACAGTTCATGAACACAAATAAACGAACACTAGGTGTGTTCGTGTTCATTCATTTAACTAAATGAACACATATTTTATGTTCGTGTTCGTTCATTTATTAAATAAACGAACATAAACGAATTTATCAAACAGTTCATGAACTGTTCGGTTCATTTACAGTACTACCTCTAACCCAATCAAAATTAAAAGTAAAATAATAAGCTTATAATCATATTTGAGGAGCTTTTTGCCTTTTGTTTTGATATCTCGCTAATGCTTCATTCTACTCACAACTCTACACATACAATTTATAGCGATAAACCAATGCCATTTATTTAATTTTCCAACAATTATTTAATGGTGGTATATTCAGATTAGATGACACTATGGCATTATCCTTGCAGCCAACCATATGAATTTTCAAATTACACCGATAAAAAAAAAACGATTAATTAACAAATCCAAAAGGCTATGAAAAACGGTAGTTAATTTAACCATTATTATCTAGCTCAAAAACTCTTATGAGTAATTGAGAAAACAAGTTCCCAACTAAAATTGTTAAGTATGAAACAAGAAATTATGAGTAATTGTTATCTCCAATTCAGATTAGCTCATGCTTATTTGTAAACAACGTCGAATATGGACGGGAAGATCTGTGTTAACAGTTTGATCAGAGTGTTATTGTTAAACAAAAATCCAACGCCTGCTCTCTTCACTTTCACATACATCTCATTGGCATTTTCGTTAATCCTTTCAAAACTATGTCTCATGACGACCTTGGACATATGCAAGATGAACGATTGCTCATGATCCATTTTCTAGAGGACCTAAAACTATACGAAAAGAATTACGTGTTTTGTGTACATACTTAATTTTTTTTAGACGAAAGCATATAACGAATTTTAAAAATAATATTTCGTAGTTTAGGCTACGTTTTCATTTACATTTGATTTATTTAATGTTAACTTAACATTTAAATCCTCTTTTAGTTAAACTCGTTTATCAATTACTGGTTATCCATTAACGTATTTAAAATTTTAAATATAAACACAGTGCAGAAAACCATAGCAAATGACTCGTTTAATATTTTAACTATCTTTTGTTTGTTTTTTCCATTATTTGATTGATTTTGGATCTACTTAACAATTAAACTGCTTTTTATTTATTTTTATCACAATTATCATTGTACTATTTATTCTTTTATAGTTAACTTATTAAATTTAGATTTTAGAAACTGAATTTTTATTTACTTGTGGCCCTGAATTTTCAGGGACTTTTAAGGCTTGTCATGTTGCCCTGGTCTCTGGAATTATTAGAGGTTTTAATGCTTTGCTCTCGAGTAGATTTAAAGGAGTTAAAATAATAAACATAGAATGAAACGAAAAATATTTGTGTTACTGAATTTTTTTTAATTAAAGAAAGTGGAGAAAGCATGATTAATAACTTCGGATCCTAACATTCCTTCTATTATGGAAGGAAAGAAAATCAAGAGAATTATAAAGTTTTATTATTTATTATTTGACTAGGTTACGACTCCGTGTATTACATGGGCTGAATGATAAAAAATATAATAAACATCCATTAATGAAAATTTAGATAATATAAGATTTTTTAATATAAATGGCTAAAATTTTGTATAATTTAATAATTTAAGTAATAAAAATAATTATATTATTTCTTTAAACAATAACTTTTTTCAAAATTTGTTTCTTAATTTTTTTTTAAAATACTAATTTTAAAAATTGTATATTTTATATAAAGTTGGATATTTAATATGTGTTTTTTAATATTAATATATTTTAATGTATTATAAAATATGTTTCTTAATTTAAAAATGTAAAACAAAGTATTTTATATTTAATATTATTATTTAATATGAAGTATATTTAATATGAGAGAGAGGCGGGAAATCAAAGATGAGGTGCTATGTAATCACGCCATGTGTCATCCTAAAAACCTTGATTTATTATAATAGATAGATTCTTAAGTTTAACCTATTATTCGCTGCGGTTTGAGCAACAAGCGACGTCCCGTCCTCCTTTTGCTCCTTAGCATACAAGGTATATTACTAGTCATTTTCAACTGTTGTTTCCTTCCTAAAGACATCTCGTCTGTGCGCCACTAGAATCACCACGTCTGACTTACACATGTTAAGCATGCCGTCAATATTCATCCTAAGCCAGGATTGGACTCTCCATGAGATTCATAATTGCATTACTTATAGACTCATTGTTCGTAGACAAAGCGGATTTGGAATTGTCTTTCATTCAAAGGCCTAACTTGTATGCATGCACTTCATATTCGCCTGAAGTTTGCTCCCACTAATATAGCCATCCCCGCCCCCTTACGTCAATCCCGTGAGCCTCTTATCTCTTCTCATTCAATCATGACGAGGTAGAAAATCAAAATGAAAAACTCACATTAGGTTTAGGGATAATCAGGCTCGAATGATGACTTCCACCAAGCCAAGGTGACGCTCTACCATTGAGTTATATCCCCTTCCTACCCCGTTGAGAAATAAACTGATTAATTCTAAGACAAAGGGTTGAGAAACTCAACAACACTATTCTTGAGTCTATTAATTCTCTTCCAAGAAATAGGACCGTAAGTGCAATAATTTACTTCACGGGTGAGTTCTCTGATTCACATCCAAGATGGCCCAGCTGTGTTTGGGAAAAGAATAGAAGAAACATATAACTCCTTCATGGATGTTCCACTTGGCTTGTGGAATATAACTTAGTGAGTATAGTTATGCTCTTGCAGTTAGATCGTTGTGATTACGGGTTTGATGTCTAATTGTTCAGCGATAATGATAGTATATTGTACATATACTAATTATTGTAAATTTTTATATTGTTTTCTCTTTTTGATTTAGGGACACGAAAAATCATTGTCCCTTTTTTTTTTTATTTCAAACTCTAAATACGAAATAAAACTATATTTTCATGTATTTGATTATTTTTACTTCTTTTTCTTTCGGCATATGTGGCCATGTATACATACATCACATCCAGTTCTGCGTGTAAAACACTCGAGCCACATGTGACTGCAACTCGTCTTGATCGGCACTTCTCACATGAGTCTCGGGATTTGATCACTTCGAATGCTCTGCAACGCACGTAAATGCCGATAAAGTGAACCAACACTCGGATAATCGATCCTCTCTGCCTGTAAAAACCAGCAATTAATGGAGATTTAGAACGGTAATCTTCACTGCTAGAAGCGAGGGTTTTCGCATAGGAATTGTGGTTAAAAATGGCCTACTGTAGTGCTGCTGCTTCAATTTGTGCTGGAAGAGCACCGACATTGTTGGATCGTTCTTCAATTTCAGGCTCGATTGATTTAAATATCACCAACAATACTTCGAATCGGATGTTCTTCACCGCGACTACCAAATCTAGTTACAGGAAACGGCATTTTTATGTAAGGAGTGAGGCAAAGTCTAAGCTTAAGGATCCGGTCACCGTTGAACAAGGTCTGGTTATCCGTGCTACATATTCCAGATTACTATGTGAATGCTTCAAATTAATTGCTGATCATTTTGGTAAATGTTAAGGTTTTCGATTCTCGATACGTGTGACGTTACTTTCATGATTGACAAAGTAATAGTTGAACAATTTGGTGTAACTTAAGTTGTTTGATTGTTGATATGCGATGTCACTCAAGATTTGTGCGTGTTCTGTTTGATTGAAATTAAACCGGAAGACGTCTTTGAGTCTTTATGCAGTATTCTGGATGAGCTATAACGAGAGGCATAGTAGAAGTGAGGAGCATATTATAATAATATTGCAGCTTAGATTATAATGAATATGACGTGTGAATTGTACGGTTTGTTTATATTATATTGAATATGATGTGTGAATTGAACGGTTTGCCTAGAGATAGTGCATTGATATATGTGTGCGTCTTTAGAAGTAGGAACTGCTTTTTGTACACTGAATTGCATATTCTCATATTCTGATTTGCATAGTTTGATTTGCATGTTTGAACAAATTGCATTTATCGATCTTCTAAATTTTTTACACACACTGTAGTACTAGTATGTTTATATGATATTTGTGAGTTTTGTATGAATACCTATAGATTCAGCCATTCGGGACAGTATACTTGTTTAAATTATTATCAAACTGGTTGTTTGCTTGCTTAGGAGACGCAAGAAGTGTTGACAAGTCAACAGCTGATGCTGAGGCTGTGGCATCAAGAATTACTTATCATGCGGAATTTACACCATCATTTTCTCCAGAGGGATTTGATCTCCCAAAGGCATATTATGCCACTGCACAAAGCATACGTGATTCACTCATCATTAACTGGAATGCAACTTATGATATGTATGAAAAGATGAATGTAAAGCAAGCTTACTATTTGTCCATGGAGTTTTTACAGGTTTGTTACATTGATTACTGAAAAAGCTACAACAGTCTCTCTTATTCGATTATCATATAAATATATAATTATGTAAGCTAGCCCAAAAATTCCATAATGGTTGCATTTTATTTAAATTAGTCTTTTGCTTTTTCGAAAGAACTTAGAGCAAATACATTGCAGTTAATTCAAACCCAAATCTCAGATGCTTTCCTGGAATACCCGTCTTTCACAATTTTAGTGAACTCTTCTTCTATCACTTATAATTGGAAAGAAATATTGTATCTTAGTACAACAATTTCATATGATTTACTGCATGCTGTTAATAGTAATTTTTGTTTAAATTCTAATGATATTAGTTGTTGTAGGGAAGAGCACTTTCGAATGCAATTGGTAACTTAGAGCTAAGTGGTTCCTATGGAGA
This sequence comes from Mikania micrantha, assembly GCA_009363875.1. Taxonomy (NCBI): domain Eukaryota; kingdom Viridiplantae; phylum Streptophyta; class Magnoliopsida; order Asterales; family Asteraceae; genus Mikania; species Mikania micrantha. The sequence goes on from SZYD01002687.1 coordinate 26,378, forward strand.
GGCTTTGAGGAAACTTGGACACAAACTTGAGAATGTGGTTTCACAGGTGAATTTTTTTCTTAAATCACACACATACTTGCATTTACATGCATTTTAACGTATGTTTTTTTGTGTGCAGATGGCGTTATCAAATTTTTTTTTTTTGTCTTGTTTTGTTTTTGAGTGTGTATATACTTTTTAGTTGCATTTATAGCAGCCCTGTTATCTTTCATGGCTTAAAATTTGGGGTTAAATATTTGCAGGAACCAGATGCTGCTCTAGGGAATGGGGGGCTTGGCAGGCTTGCTTCCTGTTTTCTAGACTCTTTAGCAACATTAAATTATCCAGCTTGGGGATATGGGCTTAGATACAAGTATGGTTTATTCAAACAATTAATAACAAAAGAAGGTCAGGAGGAGGTTGCTGAAAATTGGCTTGAGGTATGCTTTGCCCATTATTATCTTTGAAAAATAAGACTTGTTATTCCTTTAAAATTTAAATTAACTGAAGTTTCTGATTGTAGATGGGAAATCCTTGGGAAATTATAAGAAACGACATCTCGTATCCTGTAAAATTCTATGGGAAAGTTGTTACTGGCTCTGATGGAAAGAAGCGGTGGATTGGAGGTGAAGATATAGTGGCTGTTGCACATGATGTCCCAATACCAGGATATAAAACAAAAACTACAATTAATCTTCGTTTATGGTCTACTAAAGTTCCATCAGTAGATTTTGATTTGTCTGCTTTTAATTCTGGAGAGCACACTAAAGCATGTGAAAGCCAAGCAAATGCGGAAAAGGTTAAGATGCTATATGATAAAATATGTTACTACATTCTATTTATGCTGTTTTCTGCGTCTTTTTTTAGTTTTTCGTTTCACATTGGATAAACTAAGTAACATCCCATTATGTGAAGGAAGATATGCTACTTTGAATTGTTTAGTTGAATTGCAACGTTTTGCTATAGAAGTTCAGTATCATTTTGATTTTTTGGCGGAACGCCTGCCGGGGGGGGGGGGGGGGGTGTGCCTTCCTAGAATTGTCAAAGGCAAAGGTGGCAAAATGGTACGTAGGTAACATGGTCAAAACTGGCAGTTTTTATGTGCAAGTCAACTGTACCTTAAGATTCTTTTTAATTATTTATATAAATATAATTACTGTATCAAATATGATTACTAACGATATTTCTAAAATAAAGATGTAACTGATGAAATTGATATCAGATCAGAAAACAAAAAACTCAACGCACAAGCAATATTGAAAATCCTTCTTCAATAGAATAGAAAACTCATACAAAATACAAGAAAAACTATCCCTTTATATAACTAATCAATCTTATCCAGTAGATTGATTAGTTCCTCTATTCTAGCCTAACTTAACTCCATTTAAATTAAGCTATGACTTATCCATCTGATCCATTAGACGAATAAGAATTAAAACATAAACATAACCAACCCTTTGGTTACTCGAATTTACAAGATTGGTTCCACAATCACCCCCCCAATCTTGTTCTTCTCCATCCTGTCACTTCTTTGCTTCAGCTAGTTCCTTAACACCAAAAAGCTCCTTCATTTCAGTGAACTTCAGTCTTGCTAATGCTTTGGTAAGTATGTCAGCACACTGCTCATCTCCACTTACATGTTCAACTCTGATTTGTTCCTTTTCTATGCATTCCCGTATATAGTGAAACTTGGTGTTGATGTGCTTGCTTCGTCCATGAAAAACCGGGTTCTTCATCAACGCTATGGCTGATTTGTTATCTACTTTAATCAGTACTTGCTCCTCCTTTCTTCCAGTGACTTCGGCTAACAAACTTCTCAACCAGATTGCTTGGCAGGCTGCTGAAGTTGCAGCCATGAACTCTGCCTCGCATGACGATAGTGCAACAGTTGGTTGTTTTTGAGAAAACCAAGTAATAGGACTATCACCAAAGTAAAATACCACCCCTGTGGTACTTTTCCCATCATCCAGGTCGCCCGAGAAACTACTATCACTAAATCCCAGCAGTGAGCTGCTACCATTCCTTCGATAATAAATTCCCAGGTTTGTTGATCCTTTTACATACCTGAGGATTTGTTTTACTGCTTGTAAATGGGTGACCTTTGGCTCCTGCATAAACCTGCTTACATACCCCACTGAATAAGCAAGGTCCGGTCTGGTGTGAATTAGGTACCTCAAGCACCCGATTGTCTTCCTATATTCTGTTGCATCTACTCTGTCACTTGTATCTGCTTTGGTCAGCTTCAATCCTGGTTCCATTGGACATTTTGTGGGATTACATTCCCACATCCCAGCTTGTTTCAGGATCTTCTTAGCATAGCTCGTCTGCTTCAACTTTATCCCATCTTTTCCTTGATCTACTTCCATTCCGAGATAGAATGAGAGTAGCCCTAGATCTGTCATCTCGAATTTTCTTTCCATCTGCCTTTTGAACTGACCGATCTTCTCTTTACTGCTTCCAGTTACAATCAAATCATCCACATAAATGCCGACTATCAGAGAACCTTCTTGATAGTGCTTCGTGTACACGGCTTGTTCTGATTTGCATCTGCTGAAGCTATACTCCTTCAATACCCCGTCCAGTTTTGTATTCCACGCCCGTGGAGCTTGCTTTAGACCGTAGAGGGCCTTGATCAGCCTGTACACTTTTCTTTCTGCCCCCTTCTTCACAAAACCATCTGGCTGAGACACGTACACTTCTTCTCTAAGTTCTCCATGTAAGAACGCGGACTTGACATCCAAATGATGTACTTCCCAGCCTCTATTTGCTGCTAGTGCAATGATTAATCGAACGGTCTCGATCCTTGCTACCGGGGCAAAGACCTCGTCAAAGTCTACTCCATGTTGTTGGATGTAGCCTTTGGCAACCAGCCTTGCCTTATGTCTTGTGATGACTCCATCAGCATCCCTTTTGATCTTGTACACCCATTTGAGTCCTATGGGTCGATGACCAGGGGGCAGGTCTGTTAGTTCCCATGTTCCATTCCTTTCAATGGAGTTCATCTCACTTTTCATTGCCTGGTTCCATTCCTCACAGTTAGCAGCTTCTTTATAACTTGTCGGTTCACCTTCGATCAGCAAGAGGTTGTAAATTTCATTCAGATTTCTCCATCCTTGAACTGGTGTGTCATCGAACGTTTCATCTTCAGCCAGGTGAGGATCTGACAGATTTATGGTATCTGTGGGCAACGGGGGTAGGATAGGTCCTCGTCCTTTAATGGTTGTCTCAGGGCTGTTGTAGTCAGACTTCGAACAGCTTCCTCCTTCATTTAGTGGGCTTCCCATTCGGCTTGATTCCTGTCTTTGTGGGCTGATTGGAGTATCAGGTTCCGATGCTTCATTCTCATAACTTTCATCGGTCTGGCAGTAGATTGTGAATTCTTTGTCAGGCAGATGATTTTGGCTTTCTTGTGCATTCCAATCCCACTTGCGACCTTCGTCAAAGACTACATCCCTGCTTATTACTATCTTCCCTCCATTTACATCATACATTCGATATCCCTTTGTACCCGGATCTGTTCCCAGGTGTACCATTGGTGTACTTCTGTCATCAAGCTTCCTCACATGAGTTGGTGGTATCTTCACGTGTCCCACGCACCCAAATACACGTACATGCTCGAGCTTTGGCTTCCTACCATTCAAGGCTTCATATGGCGTCTGATTCCTTAGGGCTCTGGTGGGTAACCTGTTTAGGATGTATATGGAGTGCCGCACTGCCTCTGCCCAGAAGCTTTGTGGCATCTCCATAGCTTTAAGGATGCTTCTTGTTGTATTCAGCACGGTTCGGTTTCTCCTTTCTACAACTCCGTTCTGTTGGGGCGTGTAGGGGACCGTTAATTGTCTTGTGATTCCCATTTGTTCACAGAATGATCTGAATTCCTTTGAGGTGAACTCCCCTCCCCTGTCAGTTCTTAGCACCTTGATCCTTTTGTTGTATTGGTTTTCAACAGCAGCCTTAAACCTTCTGACTTGTTCAAACGCCTCGTTCTTTGCTTTTAACATGTACGCCCACATAAATCTACTGTGATCGTCCACAAACAGTAGAATGTACTGGTTACCTGCTTGGGTGGCTGGGGTTATGGGTCCGCAGAGGTCCGCATATATTTGTTCCAATGGATGTTCAGCCCTAAAAGCTGTTTGGTCTGGGAAGCTTTGTCGGGAGTGTTTTCCAGCCAAACAGGCCTCACTCATCTGGTTGGGGTGGTTAATTGATGGCACCCCTTCGACTAGGTTGCCGGCTCCCAACCTCCTGATCGTGTCGAAGTTCATATGGCCTAGCCGGGCATGCCACAGCCAGGCGGGGTCATTTACACGAGCTTGTAGGCACACAGGCACTCCTATCTTCAGGTTGATTTTGTACAGCCTATTAGCAGACCTTTGGACCCTCATAAGCAGCAGCCCGTTTGGCTCTGTTAGAGAAAGACATCCCTGTTTGATTGTTATCTCGCAGCCTCCTTCTTCAGCCTGCCCAATACTGAAGATGTTGCTCTTCAGGTATGGGATGTACAGTATGTCTCTCAAGAGCTTTTGACTTCCTTCCTTGCATTCCAACAGAATCGAGCCCCTGCCTTCTATCTTTACGCATGAATCATCCCCAAACCTTACGGTGCCCCCGAAGCTTGTATCCAGAGAGGAGAACAGGTGTTTGTTACCTGTCATATGGTTTGTGGCTCCTGTGTCCAGGTACCACGTGTGTTCTTGGTCTTCATGCGATCCGTACTTGGCGGGGAACACCTTTTCCTCGCTGAGATGGATCACTTCTTTGTTGGCTATGGTGATTAGTAATGTTGGGTCATCAGCATCTGGTTGTTTTACTGGTGTGGCATGGGCTAGGTGTGCATGATCATTCCTTCGAGTTGGGCAATCGGCTGAAAAGTGCCCATACTCATCACATCGGAAGCATTGCAGCTTGGACCTGTCTGCCTTAGATCTTTCACCAGCCTGGTTAGTATCTTGGGAGTTTTGGCCACGTCCAGCACCTCGGCCACGGCCACCAGTCCTCCCACGCCCTCGGCCTCTACCTCGGGCATCCTGGCCACTGCCTCTCCCCTTATTGAAATTTCTCTCAGGTTTTCGTTTTGAATCCCATCCCCCTTGCGAGAGCAAGAGCTGATCTTGACTGGTACTGTTGTTCTTGGTTATCGTTCGTTCTTCATAGGCCTTAAGCCTGCCTACAACTTCCTGAAACTTCACGGTTTTGAGGTCCACCAGTTGTTCTATCAATGCTGCCATATTGATAAATCTTTCGGGGATAGCAGTCAGTATTTTCCTGACCATGGTGCTTTCCTCAATCACGGTGCCCAGTGCAGCAGACCTTGATGCGATCCCAGCGAGTTTTGCAGCAAAATCATCTATTTTTTCGTTGTCCTTCATCCTGGCCGCTTCGAACTCCGCCTTCAGTGTTTGCAACCGTGCTTCCATAACCCGTTCCACCCCAGATGACGGGTTTTGATCGCATCCCAAATCTCCTTCGCTCGTTCGCAGTGTGCAATCTGCAAAATCAGGTCTTCAGGCAAAGCTTGGTACAGGTAGGCTATTGCTGAGTTGTCTTTTTTTGGGTCCACACCTGTTCCAGGTTCGATCGCCTCCCATATACCATGAGCTTTGAATATTGCCCGGATCCTAAGAGACCAGATGGGATAGTTGGTCGCGGTTAGGATTGGACAGTTGAATGTGAGGCTTCCCTCCTTCACGGTTGCCAATTGCTTGTTTGCGCCATCGGTGCCTGCCATTGTTCCTTCCTTCCGTCGCCTCTGGTATCTCTTCCCAGTCTTCGGATTTGAGGATTGATCCAGCCCTTCGAATCACACAATCTTCGCAGGTCCCTTGGTCTCACAGCTCTGATACCAATTGATGAAATTGATATCAGATCAGAAAACAAAAAACTCAACGCACAAGCAATATTGAAAATCCTTCTTCAATAGAATAGAAAACTCATACAAAATACAAGAAAAACTATCCCTTTATATAACTAATCAATCTTATCCAGTAGATTGATTAGTTCCTCTATTCTAGCCTAACTTAACTCCATTTAAATTAAGCTATGACTTATCCATCTGATCCATTAGACGAATAAGAATTAAAACATAAACATAACCAACCCTTTGGTTACTCGAATTTACAAGATTGGTTCCACAATCACCCCCCCAATCTTGTTCTTCTCCATCCTGTCACTTCTTTGCTTCAGCTAGTTCCTTAACACCAAAAAGCTCCTTCATTTCAGTGAACTTCAGTCTTGCTAATGCTTTGGTAAGTATGTCAGCACACTGCTCATCTCCACTTACATGTTCAACTCTGATTTGTTCCTTTTCTATGCATTCCCGTATATAGTGAAACTTGGTGTTGATGTGCTTGCTTCGTCCATGAAAAACCGGGTTCTTCATCAACGCTATGGCTGATTTGTTATCTACTTTAATCAGTACTTGCTCCTCCTTTCTTCCAGTGACTTCGGCTAACAAACTTCTCAACCAGATTGCTTGGCAGGCTGCTGAAGTTGCAGCCATGAACTCTGCCTCGCATGACGATAGTGCAACAGTTGGTTGTTTTTGAGAAAACCAAGTAATAGGACTATCACCAAAGTAAAATACCACCCCTGTGGTACTTTTCCCATCATCCAGGTCGCCCGAGAAACTACTATCACTAAATCCCAGCAGTGAGCTGCTACCATTCCTTCGATAATAAATTCCCAGGTTTGTTGATCCTTTTACATACCTGAGGATTTGTTTTACTGCTTGTAAATGGGTGACCTTTGGCTCCTGCATAAACCTGCTTACATACCCCACTGAATAAGCAAGGTCCGGTCTGGTGTGAATTAGGTACCTCAAGCACCCGATTGTCTTCCTATATTCTGTTGCATCTACTCTGTCACTTGTATCTGCTTTGGTCAGCTTCAATCCTGGTTCCATTGGACATTTTGTGGGATTACATTCCCACATCCCAGCTTGTTTCAGGATCTTCTTAGCATAGCTCGTCTGCTTCAACTTTATCCCATCTTTTCCTTGATCTACTTCCATTCCGAGATAGAATGAGAGTAGCCCTAGATCTGTCATCTCGAATTTTCTTTCCATCTGCCTTTTGAACTGACCGATCTTCTCTTTACTGCTTCCAGTTACAATCAAATCATCCACATAAATGCCGACTATCAGAGAACCTTCTTGATAGTGCTTCGTGTACACGGCTTGTTCTGATTTGCATCTGCTGAAGCTATACTCCTTCAATACCCCGTCCAGTTTTGTATTCCACGCCCGTGGAGCTTGCTTTAGACCGTAGAGGGCCTTGATCAGCCTGTACACTTTTCTTTCTGCCCCCTTCTTCACAAAACCATCTGGCTGAGACACGTACACTTCTTCTCTAAGTTCTCCATGTAAGAACGCGGACTTGACATCCAAATGATGTACTTCCCAGCCTCTATTTGCTGCTAGTGCAATGATTAATCGAACGGTCTCGATCCTTGCTACCGGGGCAAAGACCTCGTCAAAGTCTACTCCATGTTGTTGGATGTAGCCTTTGGCAACCAGCCTTGCCTTATGTCTTGTGATGACTCCATCAGCATCCCTTTTGATCTTGTACACCCATTTGAGTCCTATGGGTCGATGACCAGGGGGCAGGTCTGTTAGTTCCCATGTTCCATTCCTTTCAATGGAGTTCATCTCACTTTTCATTGCCTGGTTCCATTCCTCACAGTTAGCAGCTTCTTTATAACTTGTCGGTTCACCTTCGATCAGCAAGAGGTTGTAAATTTCATTCAGATTTCTCCATCCTTGAACTGGTGTGTCATCGAACGTTTCATCTTCAGCCAGGTGAGGATCTGACAGATTTATGGTATCTGTGGGCAACGGGGGTAGGATAGGTCCTCGTCCTTTAATGGTTGTCTCAGGGCTGTTGTAGTCAGACTTCGAACAGCTTCCTCCTTCATTTAGTGGGCTTCCCATTCGGCTTGATTCCTGTCTTTGTGGGCTGATTGGAGTATCAGGTTCCGATGCTTCATTCTCATAACTTTCATCGGTCTGGCAGTAGATTGTGAATTCTTTGTCAGGCAGATGATTTTGGCTTTCTTGTGCATTCCAATCCCACTTGCGACCTTCGTCAAAGACTACATCCCTGCTTATTACTATCTTCCCTCCATTTACATCATACATTCGATATCCCTTTGTACCCGGATCTGTTCCCAGGTGTACCATTGGTGTACTTCTGTCATCAAGCTTCCTCACATGAGTTGGTGGTATCTTCACGTGTCCCACGCACCCAAATACACGTACATGCTCGAGCTTTGGCTTCCTACCATTCAAGGCTTCATATGGCGTCTGATTCCTTAGGGCTCTGGTGGGTAACCTGTTTAGGATGTATATGGAGTGCCGCACTGCCTCTGCCCAGAAGCTTTGTGGCATCTCCATAGCTTTAAGGATGCTTCTTGTTGTATTCAGCACGGTTCGGTTTCTCCTTTCTACAACTCCGTTCTGTTGGGGCGTGTAGGGGACCGTTAATTGTCTTGTGATTCCCATTTGTTCACAGAATGATCTGAATTCCTTTGAGGTGAACTCCCCTCCCCTGTCAGTTCTTAGCACCTTGATCCTTTTGTTGTATTGGTTTTCAACAGCAGCCTTAAACCTTCTGACTTGTTCAAACGCCTCGTTCTTTGCTTTTAACATGTACGCCCACATAAATCTACTGTGATCGTCCACAAACAGTAGAATGTACTGGTTACCTGCTTGGGTGGCTGGGGTTATGGGTCCGCAGAGGTCCGCATATATTTGTTCCAATGGATGTTCAGCCCTAAAAGCTGTTTGGTCTGGGAAGCTTTGTCGGGAGTGTTTTCCAGCCAAACAGGCCTCACTCATCTGGTTGGGGTGGTTAATTGATGGCACCCCTTCGACTAGGTTGCCGGCTCCCAACCTCCTGATCGTGTCGAAGTTCATATGGCCTAGCCGGGCATGCCACAGCCAGGCGGGGTCATTTACACGAGCTTGTAGGCACACAGGCACTCCTATCTTCAGGTTGATTTTGTACAGCCTATTAGCAGACCTTTGGACCCTCATAAGCAGCAGCCCGTTTGGCTCTGTTAGAGAAAGACATCCCTGTTTGATTGTTATCTCGCAGCCTCCTTCTTCAGCCTGCCCAATACTGAAGATGTTGCTCTTCAGGTATGGGATGTACAGTATGTCTCTCAAGAGCTTTTGACTTCCTTCCTTGCATTCCAACAGAATCGAGCCCCTGCCTTCTATCTTTACGCATGAATCATCCCCAAACCTTACGGTGCCCCCGAAGCTTGTATCCAGAGAGGAGAACAGGTGTTTGTTACCTGTCATATGGTTTGTGGCTCCTGTGTCCAGGTACCACGTGTGTTCTTGGTCTTCATGCGATCCGTACTTGGCGGGGAACACCTTTTCCTCGCTGAGATGGATCACTTCTTTGTTGGCTATGGTGATTAGTAATGTTGGGTCATCAGCATCTGGTTGTTTTACTGGTGTGGCATGGGCTAGGTGTGCATGATCATTCCTTCGAGTTGGGCAATCGGCTGAAAAGTGCCCATACTCATCACATCGGAAGCATTGCAGCTTGGACCTGTCTGCCTTAGATCTTTCACCAGCCTGGTTAGTATCTTGGGAGTTTTGGCCACGTCCAGCACCTCGGCCACGGCCACCAGTCCTCCCACGCCCTCGGCCTCTACCTCGGGCATCCTGGCCACTGCCTCTCCCCTTATTGAAATTTCTCTCAGGTTTTCGTTTTGAATCCCATCCCCCTTGCGAGAGCAAGAGCTGATCTTGACTGGTACTGTTGTTCTTGGTTATCGTTCGTTCTTCATAGGCCTTAAGCCTGCCTACAACTTCCTGAAACTTCACGGTTTTGAGGTCCACCAGTTGTTCTATCAATGCTGCCATATTGATAAATCTTTCGGGGATAGCAGTCAGTATTTTCCTGACCATGGTGCTTTCCTCAATCACGGTGCCCAGTGCAGCAGACCTTGATGCGATCCCAGCGAGTTTTGCAGCAAAATCATCTATTTTTTCGTTGTCCTTCATCCTGGCCGCTTCGAACTCCGCCTTCAGTGTTTGCAACCGTGCTTCCATAACCCGTTCCACCCCCAGATGACGGGTTTTGATCGCATCCCAAATCTCCTTCGCTCGTTCGCAGTGTGCAATCTGCAAAATCAGGTCTTCAGGCAAAGCTTGGTACAGGTAGGCTATTGCTGAGTTGTCTTTTTTTGGGTCCACACCTGTTCCAGGTTCGATCGCCTCCCATATACCATGAGCTTTGAATATTGCCCGGATCCTAAGAGACCAGATGGGATAGTTGGTCGCGGTTAGGATTGGACAGTTGAATGTGAGGCTTCCCTCCTTCACGGTTGCCAATTGCTTGTTTGCGCCATCGGTGCCTGCCATTGTTCCTTCCTTCCGTCGCCTCTGGTATCTCTTCCCAGTCTTCGGATTTGAGGATTGATCCAGCCCTTCGAATCACACAATCTTCGCAGGTCCCTTGGTCTCACAGCTCTGATACCAATTGATGAAATTGATATCAGATCAGAAAACAAAAAACTCAACGCACAAGCAATATTGAAAATCCTTCTTCAATAGAATAGAAAACTCATACAAAATACAAGAAAAACTATCCCTTTATATAACTAATCAATCTTATCCAGTAGATTGATTAGTTCCTCTATTCTAGCCTAACTTAACTCCATTTAAATTAAGCTATGACTTATCCATCTGATCCATTAGACGAATAAGAATTAAAACATAAACATAACCAACCCTTTGGTTACTCGAATTTACAAGATTGGTTCCACAGTAACCTTTTTATATCCTTATAATTATACTCTTTTAGGACTTTCTACCATTTTGACCCACCCATTTGCCCGGTCTCACTTCTAGTGATTTTTTTATGTGTTACCCGTTTGATCCATCATCAATAAAGCACAACCTGAATTAATCCGCTTTTATATATATTATTTAGAGTTGCCATCTCTAGTCAATAACTTCACTCTCAGTTTATTAAAATGCTTACACTTCTTGATATTGCTAATGATTAGCAGATCCGATATTAATTTACCTTGGGGTGTTCTTGGTTTTTTAATCGGGTTTCGGGTTATTCGGATTCTTTTGTTATATAAATCCTACTCATATACCAATCCAAAAAAGATTCGGGTCAATTGATTTTGGGTTAATCGGTTTCAAGTTTATTCGGGTCAAGTTAATAAGTTTTCGTATTTGTAAGTATAAGTTGCAACGTGTGCTTTACAATTTAACTTAACATGATATTTATTAAATATCATGCACAAAATGTCAAATAAAACACTCATAATACAATCTTTCGTTCAAATTCATGCAATGACACACATATTAACTAATAAAATGGCAAATAAAATTAACACAAAACCAAATTGTATTAAACAACTACAACAACAACAACCTTACCCAGTATATTCCCACTTTTCAGTAGGGTCTGGGGGGGGAAGGATAGATACAAACCTTACCCCTATCCCAATTGGGATAGAGAGGCTGCTACGAAAGAGTCCCCAGCTCAAAGTTATAGTTTGAAGTTGATCATCCCAATGATTTTAACGTTATTTTCACAAAATAATTGAAATAACGTTAAAATTAGTGCGCTTTTACTTTTGTCCCTTAAGGGCCTACACACATATATACATTATATGCGTGCACCACAAACGGGACGTAAATTGTATTAAACAACTATATAAACTAAAAAGAAAACATTAAATCATATCAAATAAAACTATACAAACAACGAAACAAAACATTATGTTCATAACAAAAACGGAACACATTGGGGGAAAATTAGAATTTTTTGTTTGTTATCTATGTATATGTATATTTGACAATTTTTGTATGTAAATTCGGGTTAAACGATTAACCTTTTTTTAACCCAATTACCGAACCGAATACTATTTTCGGGTTCGGGTTCTATCTTAATCAATTTCATGTTGTTAGGGTTCTATCTTAATCGGTTTCAGGTTGTTCGGGTTCTATCTTAATTGGGTTCGGGTTGCTTTGGTTCGGCGTCGGTGTTCGGGTTTCGGGTGAAACGACACCCCTAAATTTACCTATACACTAACATAAGATTTTCATCTGTCATCAGATATGCTATATACTATATCCAGGTGATGATTCATTGGAAGGGAAGACCCTCAGGCTACAGCAACAATATACATTATGCTCTGCTTCCCTCCAAGATATTGTCAAATGTTTTGAAAAGAGATCTGGGGAAAATGTGCTGTGGAAAGAATTTCCAGAAAAGGTTGCTGTGCAGATGAATGATACCCATCCCACACTTTGCATTCCAGAACTGATGAGGATATTGGTTGATTTGAAAGGGATTAGCTGGAAGGAAGCTTGGGATATTACCCAAAGGTATTTTGTTAGACGCACAACCTTCTAGATGCTTCTTTTTCCCGTCGTTCTTTTCACAAATTCATGCTCCACATGCCTGACTTCAACAACCTTCCCTTTATTGTGGAGGTGATAATTTCTACCCGTTTACTCATGAATGGTTCAATTTGGGCCATGTATTATCTCAAAAAGGGTCAAATTACAGTATTTTAACTAAAAGTGGAATGAGTCGAAATGAGTTGAATATTGCCTAAAATCTGCTTTGATGTGTTCAACCTCCTAGCGTACTTTATTCAAATATTTCTGTCAATATTAAAAATATTTATTAATAATAATGCAGGTAATATGATTACAATAATAATCTAGCAACCTTTACTGTATTGTTTAGTAAGAACTCATCTGTTTCAACCTGACTGGCTGAATGTTTCATATACTTTTCATCCTCAAATTTATCATGGAAAATATGGGTTTATTCATAGTTAATAGTGTGTTTGGTTTGAGGGTTTGGATTGAATGAATGAGAGTGGAAGTGTTTGTTTTAGAGGTATAGGTTTTAAATGTAGTTGTGGTACATATCCATAGAATAAAGGCTTCTCAAAACCTACCAAAGTAGGTGAGTTTTCTCTTTCCTTTTCTCATTTTTTTTAAAACTATATTCCTTCCAATCCCATTTACAAACACAGCCACCTTATTTCATCTTTGTGTTGACAACTTCAAATGATTAAGTTTTTATACCGCTGATTTTCTCTTGGAAATGTGTTAGAACTGTGGCTTACACCAATCATACCGTCTTACCTGAAGCATTAGAAAAATGGAGTTTAGAACTTATGCAGAAACTTCTCCCACGGCATGTGGAGATCATAGAAATGATTGATGAGGAGGTAAATCAAAATGAAATTTTCAAAGATGTATTGCAATACTTTTCTGCAGCTTAATGGCATGCTATTTTTACAGCTGGTCAATGACATAGTAGCAGAGTTTGGTAAATCAAATCCTATATTGCTGGAAAGAAAGTTGAATGCTATGAGAATTCTAGAAAATGTTGAGCTCCCATCCTCCATAGCTGATCTGTTTATTAAACCAAAAGAAATGTCTGCCATTGATACCAGTGAGGTGTCAAAGGTTTCTGATAAAAGTTCCCTTACTGATGAAGAAGATGAACTTGATGTAAATGAGAAAGAGGTGGATCTGCCACCAGTTCCCATTCCACCAAAAATGGTACGTATGGCTAATCTATGTGTTGTTGGTGGCCATGTTGTCAATGGAGTTGCTGAGATCCATAGTGAGATTGTAAAGCAGGATGTTTTCAATGACTTCTATAAGGTATTTATATATTTTTTTTCTTTCTGGTAACATCCAGGGATGGCAAAATGGACAGGTTGGGTAATGTGTCAATCATATGTCTAAAGATTTTCAGATGACTTTTAGCCTAACCCATTTGACTTGTTGGAGATATCACACATCAAATTGACCCCATTTGTATATAAATCGGTTCAATTACCATCTATTACTAACATAACAATACATATATGAAAATCTCCTTGGTGGCAGCTCTGGCCTGAGAAGTTTCAAAACAAAACAAATGGGGTGACACCAAGACGATGGATTCAGTACTGTAATCCAGACCTCAGTAAAATCATAACCAAGTGGATAGGTGGAGAAGATTGGGTATTGAACACTGAAAGATTGGCAGAACTGCGTAAGGTACATTATGATGGAAATTTAAATAAAAAAAGACATGTCGTGTATGTTTCTAGTGAGGAAAATAATACATTGCATCTTTATTATGTCAAAAAAACACTTGTTTATCCAAACCTCAAGTCTCTCACCTATCTTTTGAAATTTGTTGCCTCTATTGTGTTTTCACTGTGGTAACACTGACAAAACTGTTAACCTAATTGAGGTAAGTTTCTAACAGTTTGCAGATAATGAGGATCTTCAGAGGGAGTGGAGAGCTGCAAAAAGGATCAACAAACTCAAGGTTGTATCATTCCTTAAAGAAAAAACAGGATATTCTGTCAGTCCTGATGGGATGTTTGACATCCAGGTATAACCCATTTGCATTTTTATCTCCTTAATCATTATTCTGATATAATAACATGTAGGCAAGTACAAGGCCGGAGTATATTTCCTCTTGGTTTTCCTTCAAGGGCGAACTTCAAGAAATAACAGCCACATTACTTTTTTTATGATTTTAACAAGTAACTTAAAGCCTCAACATGGCAATAAATAACTCTTATACTCTTAAAATGCCTGATTATTGGTCGTAAACGTGACATGGCAAATGATGAAGCGCGACGTGTTGCCATGTCACATGCCAATTGTATGGAAATAGATATCATAGCAGCTTTTATATAAAAGACTTTCCCATAATTTCTCTTTTCAATGTAGAGTACCATTATATTATGGGAAATGGTATTCTATTTCAGGTGAAACGCATTCACGAGTACAAGAGACAATTGTTAAATATCTTGGGAATTGTTTATCGCTACAAGAAGATGAAAGAAATGACCGCTGTTGAGAGGAAAGAAAAGTTTACTTCTCGAGTTTGTATATTTGGTGGGAAAGCATTTGCCACATATGCACAAGCGAAAAGAATTGTGAAACTCATCACAGATGTTGGGGCCACAATAAACAATGATCCTGACATTGGGGACTTACTAAAGGCATTTTTTAGTCATAAAAATTTCCTTTTTTTTCCTCTAATAATTATAATGCTGCACCATTAGAACATTCAATGTTTTCTGGACCTGCATTTTTGTGTTGATATACTGTTACTTTACTATTTAGGTGGTGTTTGTTCCTGATTACAATGTCAGTGTTGCTGAACTGTTAATTCCTGCAAGTGAGCTTTCACAGCATATCAGGTGACTACAATCCTCTAAAGCCGTCTCTGGTTGTGTTGGATTGGCCATCAACACTTTTTTTTCCCTTTTCCTTGAATTTTCCATATTATTTATTAATGTATTAAATTAGCTATACCGTTAAAATGGTAATCTAAAATTTTTAAAAGAGAGGTTTGTGAAGTTGTAATCAATTAAAGATACTTTGGATCATTCTTGATCCATTCCATTTCTAACTCTCCTACGTATAATCTTCATGATTACTCAAACTCCTCCTTGCTACAGTACTGCTGGAATGGAAGCGAGTGGAACTAGCAACATGAAATTTTCCATGAACGGTTGCATCTTAATTGGGACACTAGATGGTGCAAATGTGGAAATAAGGGAAGAAGTTGGAGAAGACAATTTTTTTCTTTTTGGTGCCCAAGCTCATGAGATAACAGGATTCCGAAAGGAAAGAGCTGAGGGAAAGGTAAAGTATTTTGATGCACATTTTGTTGGAAGCCCCTGTTAACACCCTCACAAAACACACACTAAAACACACAAAAATTTACTCACGTATAGAAGTGATTTCCTTCTTAAAGCTTGCTACTTTCTTTTATTCAAAACATACATTAAATAGGGACAAATAAGACAAATGTCCAAATTAAATGACCTAAATAAAATTCATCTTAATGGCCCTTTCAAACTTTATTTTCAGTAGACTTGATTATCTAACAACCCACGTTTCACTATTCTACTTTCATGCAACCCGGTACCATATTCGAATCACTTCAGCAACTAATTGATCCATTCAACCTATTCAAAGTCATCCGGTTTCTGCTTCATGACTCATACCCAGTAACCCGACTTTGACCTGATTAAGAGAATAATTCTACGCATTGCCTCATATTTTCATCTATGAAATGTTTGTGATTTCACCTATTTAATCTTTAGTTAATCAGAATTACCGAACACCAATATATGGTAATCTTAATATGATAGATTCTACCAGTAGAAGCACATCTATTCACTATCGTCTACTGATTCCTTTTAAATATCACATAATCACTTTCAAAATACACATTTAGATCTTCCAAAATAACTGTATTCATCAAATTAATACATGTTAATTTTTTTCTGTACAGTTTGTGCCTGATGCTCGTTTTGAAGAAGTAAAGGAGTATGTAAGAAGTGGTGTATTCGGGCCTTACAATTATGATGAATTAATGGGATCTTTAGAAGGTAATGAAGGCTTTGGCCGTGCTGACTACTTCCTTGTTGGCAAAGACTTCCCGAGTTATATAGAATGCCAGGAGAAGGTTGACAAGGCATATAAAGACCAAAAGGTTAGTCACAATCTTCTGAAATCTTGGTTATGCATGCTTTTTCATTGTAATTAGATGCAACATTTTTTACAATTTACGAATAAATGGGTGTTGGGGTATATCTCACACACACTAACACACACATACAAGAGAAAGCAGTAAATGACACGAGAGGTTTAACGTGGTTCGGTCGGAGTGACCTACATCCACGGGCTGCAACTAGGTATTTTATTATTAAGCTCAGTACAAAGATTACAATTACATGACAAGGGTATATATAGAGATACAAATTAGGTTAAACAAATAAACGGGCCGAACATAGGGCCGAACTAGGGCCGGCTGCCCTAATCCCCTAAAGGCTTTCGTAAACCTAACAATCTCCCACTCGGAGGCCTTGCGATAGAATCAAGCCCGCCATCCAAAGCACACAGCAACCCCGTCATCCAGTAACTTCAGTAATCTTCATAACATACAGGAACAAAAGTCTTCAGGTACAGTTCCCAAGAACAAACCAAACTTCAAACCGTGTATCTTCAATCAACAATCACCCTAGTTGCAGCGGCCCTTCTCATCAGTAACCTGAAGGGCCCGTTGAGGCCTCAGAAGGCCCCAACTCGGTCATAACAGACCATGTCTTCTCATCCTCAATCCCAACCGATTCCCATAGACTCGAACAATCAGATGCAGGGATTCTCAGAGGAACACTCCCCACTAACAGCAACTTCTCAGGAGAGAGTTCATTCGGTTTCCTGTAGATTTCCTAACTGTGTCCGAACACTCTTTATGCTCCCACTGTCACGAAAATCCCGTCTATGCTCAGACCTCCGAATATGCTCAAACTGATTACCTGGAGTTCCCGAGTTCTTTGCTATAAACTGAACTCTTTTAACTCTCGAATCGGCGAGCCCGACTTTGGCATTCGTCTTAACAGGGTTAATCACTTCCCCAGACGAAACAAGCACCAAATACAACGATCCAGTCTTGAAACCTTTGGCAACCACAAGATTCTTCTTCACGACCTTCCACCTTCCATTACCAAACTTAATGGCCAAACCTTGTTCATCCAACTGCCCAACGGAGATCAACTTCGTTTCAAGCCTCGGAATAACTCTGACGTTGCACAAAGTCCAAGTAGTACTAAGGTGGTAACAAGATCCAAATCTCCCATGCCAGTCACATCAAGAACTTCGCCATTTCCAAGCCTAACTTTACCAAAATAACCTTCTTTGACATTCCGCATGCCATCATTGCTATGGGTAGCATGAAATGATGCACCAGAATCCATGATCCAGGACTCCACACTGCTCTCACTACAAAATATCAAAGCATCATCATCTGAATAATTTGCTTCAGCAGTGTTCAATCCACCAGAATTCTTTGAACCTCCACCAGAATTCTTATTCGGACATTTACCCCTGTAATGTCCCTTTTCGTTGCAATTCCAACAACGCACACTAGGCCGAGCTTTAGACGAGCTCCTGCCTCGACTCTTGCTTCTCTCACTATCTCAGCTATTCTCCCTTCCCCTGCCAACATAAAACATCTCAGAAGAAGATCCCGCTTTAGCACCCCTTCGACGAACATCTTCGCCTAGCACCAAATCCCAGATTTTCTCAAACCCGTCAGTTCCCACCGAGTTGGTAACAACATTCACCGTCCCGAACCAACTATCAGGCAGTGAAGATAGCAATAATATAGCCTTAGTCTCATCATTGAATTTCATTCAAAATTCAGATTATTAACGTGCTCAGTAACTGAACTTCCTTCTCTCATCCTCATTGTAAACAGCTCTCTCATCAGGAACACTTTGTTAGCTGCAGACGGCTTTTCATACATATTTGACAACGCTACCATCATACCACGAGCAGTGGTTTCAGACATGATGTTAAACGCAACGTTTCTCGTCAACGACAATGTAATAATGCCCTTGCTTTCTTATCCTTTGCATCCCATAGAGCTTCAGCAGCTTTCTCCATTTTCTCCGGTTTCTCGTCTAGTACCATATCCAAGTCTTTTTGACAAAGCAATGCATCAATCTGCATTTTCCACCAACTAAAATCCGAACTGTCAAACTTTTCGATCGAGAACTTTCCGTCTTCAGCCATAACGACAAACAGAATCAGATCAAAGCGACCTGGTTCCAAAATTAATGACACGTCGGTCAAACGAAGCAGATTTTAACTCGATACCCAAACAAAACCTTTCACCCGCGAAATCAAACCCCGATAACCCCCAATCTGAACCCGATCGATCAAACCCGAACACACCTGACCCGAATAACAGCGGAAGCGGTCGAATAAACCCCGAACAGCAGCAAACGGCTGCAATCAGAATGTTTCAGGTCGGAAACGGACTATTCTGGTCAAATCAGGTTCGCCGGAAACCTAATCCGGCAGTGGCGGCTGTGGCGGCGCCGGAACCCTAATCTGGCGGCTGCTTGGTCGGAATTGCAGAGAACGATGGCAGCAAGGTTCGTCTGAACCCTAATCGTTCCAAACCGTGTTTGTTCGCAGCAAGTCGCGCCCCCTGAAGCCCTAAATCGTGAACAAAGGCGGCGGTTCCTGAAACCCTAATCGCGAGCGGCGGCGGCGTTCCGGAAACCCTAATCTAGGGCGGCGGCGACGGAAGGAACCCTAGTAGCGAGCTGCGGCGGCTGCAACCTCTTTAGAAAACCCTAAATCGTGATTTCTTTCATATCTGGTTCAATTAGAACCTCTGAAAAACGATCGGCAGTAGTGGCCGGAATCTGGCGACTATTCCGGCGACGACGACTACTCCGGCGACGGCAGCTGTGGTGGTTTCCGGCAGTAACAGTGGTGGTTAGTGGTGAAATTGAGAATCGAAGCTCTGGTACCAGTTGTTGGGGTATATCTCACACACACTAACACACACACACACACACAATAGAAAGCAGTAAATGACACGAGAGGTTTAACGTGGTTCGGTCGGAGTGACCTACATCCACGGGCTGAAACTATGTATTTTTTTATTAAGCTCAGTTCAAAGATTACAATTACATGACAAGGGTATATATAGAGATACAAATTAGGTTAAACAAATAAACGGGCCGAACATAGGGCTGAACTAGGGCCGGCTGCCCTAATCCCCTAAAGGCCTTCGTAAACCTAACAATGGGTTGATTTAGAATTTGTTTACTTTTAACTAGTCAAATGGGTAAAATAATATATGATAGCTGACAAGAAGCATGATTTGTTTTTAATCATAGTTAACCCTAAACTGTTTATAAGAAATGTTCAAAAAATTGGACAAAAGTGTTTTGGGTCAATCCATATGTATCTCAAACGTACACAACTTACCCGTATCTATTTTGACCATTACCTTAGTACTTTGTAGATCATTAGGCCACCTCTAATCACAACTATCAGGACTTTTATTTCACATAAAACATATGTTTATTTCCGTGTGGTTGACAAAATGGGCATCAATAGCCACCATGGATCTCCATTATTTTCTATCAAATGGAGAAATATGCTCATGTTATCACTTCAAGCGTGCAACATTTTAATAATATACTATAAAAGAGATACAATAATGCACCCACTAAATCTCACCTAAGGCAAAGCTATTGGTGGTAGAGTCTTTGAACGGTAGGATGTAGGCAAACCTTACCTTTATTACTGAAGAAAGAGAGGCTATTTTCAGAAACACCCCAAGTCCCAACTCCAGAACAGACAGCATACAAACATACTTTTTAAACAAATAGGTATAGAAAGCTGCTAATAAAAGACATTATGAAGTTGTCAAAATTGTTTTCAAATTTAGCGGCCTAGAGCTCTTGCTTATTTCTATAATAACCATGCATAGCCCACAAACACATGCATGTTAGGTAGAGGTGGCAATTTTAACCCATGTCAAAGGAAATGGGTTGGTTTGGGTAAATAATTGTAGTATAATTGGTTGAAATGGGTAACATCATAATGTTGAATGGGTTGAGATGGGTAGCACTTAAACACAATGCGGGTCAAGATAAGTAACCAAAAAACAATGTAAATGCAATGGATTCAAACATTTAAGAATGATTAATAACATATTTGATGAGAAAATCACTAAAAATTATCCAAATGTACTATTTATTTAACTTATAACGCATAAGAAGTTAAACTAAATTGATGTTTTTTAAGAACCATCCATTTAGACCCGAACTAATTTTACTTAAAACCCGTTATGACCCGGACGCATCCTGACCCGAACCCGTTCTGACCCAAACCCGTTCTGACCCGTTACCCAACCCGTCCATTTTGCCAGATTTAATGTCAGGATAATTGAAATGTGTATAAGTTGCAATAATGCATACATTTGCACAAATATTGTCTTGCAGAGATGGACCAGGATGTCAATCTTGAACTCAGCCGGGTCATACAAGTTTAGCAGTGATCGTACAATTCATGAGTATGCTCGAGACATATGGAACATTCAACCTCTCAAACTACTTTGATTTAGCCCCAACTGTCATCAAAACATGTATTATGGCCATCGTCTGTTTCAATAAAATATGCGGGGTCATCAAAACATGTAATGTGCATAGACCACTATCTTTTTGTTGATGTTGTTAATAAAATTTGTTACCCACACTCATTTTTATCACCGCTCCAAATTCACTTTTGGATAAAAACTTGTAAAATAAGTAAGCCTTTTGATTTGGAAAAATGAGACAGTTTGGTCGCAAATGTTACTTATAATTTTGTTTGTAAGCTAGGACTTCGAGTAAGTTGTACCTAGAGTTATTATTTGATTTAAATAGGTTTCTTGTGAGCAAAGTTAAGTTTTTTTTAGGAGTTTGATTGGAAGCCAAGTTTTATTAGTCTATAAATAGGGCATTCATGTAACAAGTTTTATTCAGAAAAAAAATACAACTCAACAAGTGTAGAGTCATGCTTTGATATCAATTTACTTTCAACAAATATTCTTTAAAATATAATTATTGTGTATTAGTGTACTAGCATAAAACCTGTGTATTACACAGGTTAAACAAATAAATGTTAAAATTATTTATTTTAAATAACATTATATATAGTTTTCAAATATGTTTTTTAAGTAAATAAAGAATTTATTTATGGTGTAATCATATTATTTAATATTTATCAAGTTTAATAAAATCATTAATATATAATAGGAGAGATAGTGTGAAAAAAATCAAAATTTAATAAAAGATAACATATAAATATTAAATAGAAGAGAGAGGTGGGAAAATCAACTTTTAGATAGTTTAAAAACTTGACATGTGTCATTCTAAAACTTTCATTTATTATATAGTATAGATATAGATTCATATTCAAAATTATAAGTATTGTACCGGGTCCGGGAATGGGACTATGGTAGTATCAGTATGGTACTACGGGAGATCGAATTCGAAATGACGAATGTGGATATTACATTAGGGCCGTTTTCTTAAAGCCCATGCTATGTAGACAGTCTAGCCCAAAGCCTGAACTAGTTTAGAATTTTCGATTTTGGCCTCATAAAGGTGGAATCGGTTCCGGTAATAATCATGTGCAGCCAACGCTCTCCTTGTTTAGTTTTTTAGTTTAAGAGACACTGAACTCAAGCTTCATTTGTTTCGAGACTGACTGGTTTTTATTTATTCAATATTTATTATTTTTATCTATGAGCATGTGGTTTTTTATGTATCTGAATAATAATAAAATGTATATTTAACTTTTGTCATAATTTTATAAATAAAAATATTTTTTATGTAATTATATAAATAGAAAATTCTTATATTTATATAAATTGTAGGCACATTTGTGTTTGAGAGCCTAGACAAGTTCAGACTCGAACTCGTTTGTTAAATGAACTCAAATTTAGGCTTGTCTTTGTTTAAGCTTAATTTGAGCTATTAACAAGCGGATCACAAATAGTTCACTAGCAGCTTGACTTATTTACACACCAATGTTTAGAGGTGGGAAAAAAAAGGGAATAGAACCAACAACCTGAACTGGAACCGGTCATACCGAACCGGTGGGTACAAACGGGTCCGGTTTTTCAGATAAATTAGAGCCGGAACCGAAAAACCAGAACTGGTTCCTCCTGTATCGGGCCAAAAACCAAATCAGAACAGGCCAAAACCGGAACCGACAAAAAACCGGCCGGAACTGGTCAAAACCCAGAACCAGAATTGGTTCTTGACTTTGTTGACCGGAACCGGTTTCAAAAAAAACCCGATTTGCGCACCTCTACCAACGTTCCTTGAAAACCGAAATTGATTAGAGCAGCTCTAATGTGGAGATCCGTTAAAAATAAAAACTAAACCAAATCTTTATCAACGGTTTGGTTCCAGTTTTGTTTTATGGCTTGGGCTTGAGTTTTTGAGCCTGTTAAAAATAAATACCGAATAAAACCTTTTTATTTTTATTAACTGTCTGGTTTACATTTTTAAAGGTTCTGTTTAGATCTAAATTATTCGAAAAACGTTATTAACGGTTTGGTTTATGACTTTATGGTTTCACCTAAAAACTGTAAAGATCGGAATGCGATCACTCTTAATCTTCAGTCAACTAGTTAACAGCTAAAATGATACAAAATAATTTCACATTTTTTATTACTTAATAGATGATACATCACAAGTGAAAATTTTTTATAATAATTTGATAAATTAATTTGTTAGAAGTATAATGATAAATATAAAATAAAAATAATAATAATAATAAATAAATAAACTAAACAAGCAAAAATAATATTTATAAACAAAAACATA
Organism: Mikania micrantha; assembly: GCA_009363875.1. Classification (NCBI taxonomy): domain Eukaryota; kingdom Viridiplantae; phylum Streptophyta; class Magnoliopsida; order Asterales; family Asteraceae; genus Mikania; species Mikania micrantha. The sequence goes on from SZYD01002687.1 coordinate 49,565, forward strand.
AAAATAAAATTTTAATTATAATATAAATAAACTAAAAAAATAATTACTAATTTATAAATTTATAAAATATAGTATTAATTAGAATAAATCTAAGAGAAAAAAGAAAAGAATAAATGAAAATAACAAAAATTAAAAAATTTGTGAAGCACAAAAAACGTCCTTTAACTTTATATATAATTTCAGATTTCATCCTTTAGTGATAAGGGCAAAATTGTCATTTTAAATAGACTAACAAAAAAGTTAACTTTTGTTAGTGAAAAATGATCTAATTGTTACAAAATACTAAGATAAAGAATGTCTGACGTAATTATTAAAGCTTAAAGATGAAATTTGAAATTTGATATATACATAAATGACCTATTATGTAATTTACTCTATTTTATTTTTAAAAAATATTTTAAATCAAAAACACCTGTATATATGAAATAATTTAAGAGGACTCTCATTCCATTCTTTATACTATTCTCCTCTTTTTTATAAATTGAAGAACTATTTAGAGATTTACATAATGTAACATTTTTTTCCCATTCTCTAAAATAAAATAAAATTAAAAGGTTTAGTTCTCATCCTCTATATCTAGAGAAACACTTTTCATTCTCTATATCAATTTCCTATGTCTTTGTGAATGCTTGTAATGAAATAAGGATATATACAATGAGACACAAGAAATTTTTAGCTAAATGGAGATAGAGATAAAGAACATAATGTTAGAGTTTTTTGATAAATAAATAAATTTTAGAAATATATGTGATTTTAGTTAAAAAGAATAAAAATATAGATGTAACTGTTGTAAGAAGATCCTCAAGCCTTACTCCTCATTGGATCTACATCAAGTGAGAATAATGATTTGATGGTGTCAAGGGTATGAAAAATCACATATAATTTAAGTTGTTTCTCTTTCTAGTAGTCTCACTAATTCATCCTCCATTGAGTTTTGGTATGATAGTGTCTACAACTTACACCACCTTATAAGTGCTAAGAAGAAAGAAAATATTATATTTTCAATTGTCTAAATCCCAAAACTTTGAACTCATGTAACTTAATTAGATACCCAACAACCATATATTTCAAAATGAAATGCTTCTTCGACAGTTGGGATTGTTTCTTCATACAAGGGTCAAGACAGTTAAAAAATTTAGAAGTATGTGCTTTTAGCCTATTGTTACCCTCTTAACTCTTTTATGGGAAGTCTTGGTATTGAATCCAGAACGCGACATTGATGAGGCAAGGTCATGGGTTTACCCACCTGTGATATTTCTCATGGGGTGAGCTCCGTATGTACATGAGCCTAAAATTTGATATGACGGTTGAAATCCCATCTTAGATATATATGTTCCAAGCCGTTCAAAAAAGTTTTAAAAATTTGGACATGTTTCTTGTATCGTGTATTTGATCACTTTCCTAAAGAAGTATTTTGACCTTTTTATTGTGTGATCTACACAAAATGTGATACAAGAAAATACACTCAATTATAAGACAAATATATGAACTTACAGCCAAACACTTGGAAGTAGAGGTGGGAAAAAAATCTGGAACCAGTTGTACCTGAACTGGTGGGTACAGGCGGTTCTGGATTCTCAGATAAATCTAAACCGTAACCGAAAAAAGCAGAACCGGTTTCACACTTACCCGGCCAAACCTGAACCCGAAACGACCTAAAACCGATTGGAACCGGTTAAAAACCGGAACCGAAACGGGAACCGGTTGTTGACTTTGTTGACCAAAACCAGAACCGGCTTAAAAAAAACCGGTTTGCCCACCTCTACTTGGAAGTATTGTTAGTGTGAGACCAGCCCACGTGGACACGTGGTAGACATATCTTATCTTACTTAACTAATAAATAAAGGTTTTTTAGGGACACTTGGCGTGTTTCTAGAGCACCTTTATTTTGTTTTCTTGCCTATCTCTCCTATTAAATATATCTTATATTAAATATTAAAAATACTTTTACTACAATTTTTAATTAAAAATAAGACTTTTTAATACATTAAAAATATTAAAATACTAAAAAAATACACTTTTGTAAAATACCAGATTATTATAAAATATAGAATTTTTAATAATAGTTCTACAAAACGAAATATTTAAAGAAACGGACTTTAAAAAATTAGTGTTCAAACAAATAATATAATTATTTTATTATTTAATATATGAAATTATATTTAATCATATTTTACATTAAAAAATCATCTTACATAGTTTAAATTTTTATTGATAATTGTTAATTAATAATATTTTTTATTCATCTCGTGTAATACACGGGGCACTAACGTAGTTCTCTTTTATAAAGAAAGCAAGAAAAAAATATTTAAAAGTAGTTTAAGAGTAAGAGTATGATAATATTATTGTTAAAAAAATGTTTTGATTTTTCGTAATAATACGTCCACATACCAAGAAATGGTATTGATATTAAGTTATGTACAACTGGTAATGATAAGTCACTTAAAGATAGTTATACCATTAGCTAGCGTCAATAATGCTTTCTTATAATTTTGGCAACAAAAATAGTTATAACCACGACAGTTGTGATTTATGATTATTGTAAGAACAATATTAAATTGGTCATGTCGTAAAAAACATCTTACATAAATGTGTAGAGTAAGAACTGCATATATCATATCGCTAATCAATTTGATCATTTCCCATACCCTATGCAAAATAGTAGCTAAATCAAACGTGAGTAAACCCATATAAGAAATTAAGAATAATGCTAAAAAATAATTGTTTACTTAAGTCTCAACAGATTTTAAACACCAACGTTGGTTTCTTCATATTGTTAGTGTTGAACTTTTAAAACGTCAAGTCAAAAGATAAGCTTAGCTCTTGTCAAAGCTGGTTTAATGTATAATTACAAATCTTGACTTGGTCATTTTGCATGCTTTAATTGTGTATATATATTAAAAATAACTTTATGAAGAGAGAACTTTTTTGTATTTCATTTTAGATACAAGAGTTAAATAGTAAGTTCAGGGGCTGCCCTAAGAATTGAGGTGCCTGGGAAGGGCCGGGAAAAAAAGGCCCCTAGCGAATATAAATATTAAAGCAGGGGTGTTCAAAAAAATAGAAAACCGAACCGTATTTGTAACTAAAAACGAATTTTGAATTTGGTTTTTGGTTCGGTTTCCAACCATATCCGAGTTCCAAATTAGGTTCCTAATCGTATCCGAATTCTGAATTTCTGTTTTCGGTTATGTTATTGGTTCCATTTAAATTTGAATTTGGTTTGTTCTGTTTATTCAGTTAACCGAATAAACCTAATTCAGATTTAAAATTATTATTTTATAAACACTATATAAGATAAAATTCGATTTATTCGGTTTTTGACAGGTTTATTTGGTTGAATTTGGTTTGTAACCGGTTTATTTGGTTTTTAATCAATTTCTTCGGTTTGTTTGGTAGTAACCAAAACTAAACCGAATCACTTCCCGACTTTGGTTAGGTTTTCGGATAGAATGGAAACCTGTTAAATCAAACCAATGAACACCACTGATTTAAATGACATAAAAGTAACTTTCTGTGCTTTATAGGGAATTACTTTTTGTAACTATTAAACCGTGTTTTTGTAAATAGTTCTTTTTCGTTATCAATAACTTGTTAGTTCTTGTTTAAATGAATCTCTGTATAAACGTATACGTCAAAAAAATTGTGGCCCCTAAAAGAATAGGCCTGGGACGGAGGTCGGGTTTGCCCCTCCCCCGGGCCGCCCCTGAGTAAGTTTATGGTTTTTTATTAAGAGTTCTTTTTATTCTTTCGATTTTGGGTTGTTTATACTTAATGTGTATTCATTCTGTTTGTTATGTTTAGTTTTATGATAGATTATGCTTTTGAATAATAAATTTATAATTTTTTTATTACAAGTTTTTTAATATTATAATTTTGAGTTCTAAATTTACAGTTTTGTCCGTGATTTGAGTTTTTACGCCTACTTTTATGATGGAGTATGCTTTCGGGTTTACAAAAGAGTCACGGTTACTTTTACAGCAAAATATGATTTAGGATTTTATGACAGTTTTAGCTGATACGACGTGTTTTATCGTCTGCGTTTTGATATTCTTATTGTCACTATTGCGACAGTACGTAGAGTTACTGCTTCAATGCACGGGCTAGTTCTTTTTAAAGTGCATGATATATTAAAGTTTTGAATTTAATTTGGCTTATACATGTTTTTCCCATCTTTAACTTGTATTGTACCTTGACTTAAAGCGCCCTAGTTTTACAAGTCAGTAAAACAATTCTTAATTATAATGATATAAACAAAGATTTATGCATATTATCTTAACTTAAACTCGTTTTCAAACGAACTTTTTTTTTTTTAAATTAGCCAAAAAAAATTCATAAACCCTAAGATACATAGGAGATTCAGTATGTGTAACACTAGTTTACTAGACACTTCAGATTCCAAACAAAAAAAGTTATGTTGGACATGCCTTGAGTTGCAAGCTACCATATCAATAAATTAAATGCAAAATGAATATACTTCTATCAATGAGGCACTGTCTCAATGGTACTCCAAGATTGAGGTCTTGGGTTCAAATCCCTCCTGCAGCGAAAAAGGGGTCTGAGGGGGGTCAGGGGGTTTTTCTAATGAGGTTTCCTCCTGGGGTGGTTGTGGTGGCTTATGGAAGGCCCAGGTAACTAGAACTTGGTGACATTGCCTGGAAACAGTGGGTTCACTCAATTGAGACTTTTGCCGTTCAAAAAAAAATGAATATACTTCTATTTTCTATTTTTTTCTTCAAATGACATCATAATGTGACAATTATTTTAACATTATCTGAAAAGTGTGATCCAGTGAGAGTAGAATTGATCAAAAAGATTCAATTTCAAAACATATTACTTACCATCTAAACACAATATTAAACTAAAAAAAAAAAAATGAACTAGCCATGATCTTGAATTTCAGTCTATGATTACTTGATATCATCACTATGAGCCACTCTAGCTTGATCCCCACATCACCATTGTTGATATCTTTTTCAAGAAGTCATCAGGATTTACAAGTCTATGAACATCTGGAAAATGATTGTTTTCTGTAGCTTTTCTTTCTAAATCTTTGTGGACCCTCTTGTGACAACCCAAAGCCTGACCCGACCCAAATTCCTTGAAGCAAATTGGACAATTATGCTCCTTTGATCTCCTTTTCAACTCAACTGAAATGTCAGAATCAGTGGTATCCATGTCCTCAAAATGTTGGTCACATGACCTTGTTGGATTCTTGGGAGATTTGTACTTAACCTGATTTGACCCGGCCCAACCCGTATTCGATTGACTCGACCCAGATTCAACAATCAAATCTTTTTCCAAACCCAGTTTACACTTGTTCTTGTTCTTCATTTTGCAGCATTTCATTGACCCATCTACTGAAACCTCAAATTCAACATCAGTTTGAAGAATCTTCTTGTACCCAGAATCAGAAAAGGCATATTCAGATTGTTGTGAAATTACCAATTTAACCTCATCCAAACTCCTGTCTCCTCTAGAAAGCATCATCAAGCATATAGCCCCTTGTTCAACTTCATCATCAGAAGAGCTCAAACCAGTACTACAATGGTGATTAGGCTTAGGAGACTTGTACCTTCTGCATGATCTCTTTTTTCTTACTGGAGCTGCTACTTCATCATTATCATCATGTTCATCTGATGATGACATTAAAGACGATTCATCAAACGGTCGAGATCTTTTAATTGAATGACATCTCATATGACCATACAAAGCTTTCATTGAATTAAAATCCTTACCACATTTGTCACACACACATTGAAGCTTCATTAATTCTTTTCTTGAATTACAACTTTTCTTACACAAATTAGCATAATCTTTGCTTGAATTCGAAACCCTCCAAGATCTTTTAGGATTCTCTCTTAAAATATACACATTAGCCCTGTAATCTTGGTCAACATCTGTTTCTTGTAAACTTTTATTGATCATTACATCATCACCATCGTCAAAATGAAAACCCATTTCGCCATTGACGATTTCTTGATCGTTTTCTTGCATGCCCTGTTTTCTGGTATCACAATCTTGTTTAATACTTCGTTTGTGCTTGATTATTTGATCATCGTCTTCAGAAACATCAAGACCCTTATCTTCATTGATGGAATCTTGATGTTTTTCTTGAGTATCCATTTTTTTGCAGGCTGAAATTAACGCTAAATGACACCTCATATGACCTCCGAGCTTTTTGCCATTCGAGAAACTCTGAGTACAGAACCTGCAAACATGGCACTTTTTTTCTTGATCTTCTTTCATGATTCAAGATCAAGAATACCCAGATCAGAAATTAACAGATAGAACGAAATGAAATCTCCAATTTTGAAGGATATGAAAGAACAGAAGAATGTATCATAAAACCCGAATCAGAAATCATAAACCCTAAAATCAATTTGGCGAAATTGTGAAAGAAACTATTTGGTAAAGAAGGGATCTTTAGCATGAACATCTCTCTCTAAAAGACATTCTTATTCATCTCTCTATCACGCGCACACACACTTGGTAGTTATGATCTGTGACTTTTTAAAGGCTGTATATATATAATCTCTCTCTATATCTATACATACATAATGTATGTATGTATGTATGTATGTATGTATGTGTGTGTTTCTAGAGCAGGAGTTGAAGCTTGATACGGAAGCAAATATACATTGATTCACAAGATCAGCCCTACCCTGTTTACATAAAAACTTAAAAAGCCTCGATCAAGAAAATCCACCAAAAACATTTTAAAAAATAAACTTAAACATAATATGTCAAATACCTCAAAGACAGAGTTCAAAATTTAGATATGGATTTCGATGTTTAGTGGTTTATATTCGATGTTTAAGATGTTAAATTCGATATTTTATAGACATATTAAGGATTTTAAGTTGATAAATGTCTCAAATAATTATGAACTCGATCATTTTTACCCGAAAAAAAGTCAAAAAATAAAAACTGAGGCCGTCTAGGCACTGCGTAGGGCTAAATCGATACAGTTGGAGGTCATCTAGCGCCGCCTATGCCTATTTTTACAACACTGTAAATTACTATCAAGCAACACGTGGTACTAGACCTTTGCAAAATCGGGTACTCGATCCGATTCAACCTATCCGGACCGAGACCGAAACTGATTTTAGCTAATAATCAAGACCGAAATCTGAACCGGATGACATTGGTGGATATCAGGTATTGAGGTCTCCTGGGTATCGGTTATGTTAGCAAAAGACCGAGACCGAAAACGAAGAATTTGGGCTTTTATATCCATGTCATTTCTAGGATAATTATTTGCCGATAAAGCCTACAAATATCAATGCAAAATCATATAGGCTTAGTGTAGTAGTAGCATAGTTAGATGCAGGAAAAAATGATTTATTTTCTATTTTAATTTATCAAAAAGCAATATTTATAAACTTTATGATTCACAAAGTTATTAGGCATATGCAAAATCGGGTACCCGACCCGATTCAACATTACCTGAACCGAGCCTAGTACATAATACAGTCTTGATTTACGGATACTTTTTGGTTGCGTTTTCGGGTATGAGCGAGTACATGTTTTTTAGCTCACCCTTACATGGTACTTTCTTATGGTCTTAATTTTTTGTTTTTTTGGTCGTCTTTTCCTTTAAACTATTGTTTTCATCACTCACAACTCACCTTACATAAGCATCATGTATGTGAACTTTTTTAAATATTCTTTTTTTATGAAGATGTTTTTTACAAAACTTTTATTTAAAATATAATCAATTTTAAAAATATTTTATATTTTTAAATAGTTCCTTTTTTTAGAAAAAAGTCATTTTTTACATTAAAATGTTTATTAATCAAAAGATTTTTCTGATATATTAGTAATATATCTTTTAATTTAAAAAATTATATATAACATCTTAGTATTTTTTAATAATATTATTTTATAAAAAACATAAATGTATAATAGGATTAGAGGCAAGAAAGTTACATAAGGAGGCTTAGATTCATTTCATATCAAAGCATACAAACATGCTTAGATTCTTTTTTAAATTATTTATTTCTTATTTCATTCTTTATTATTTGATTTTTTTTATTTAATTTGTAACATTTGTAATTCAAGGGGACCTAATATAGTATTTATATAAAAGAGTTAATTTACTGTAAATATATTTTGGCATATACTATGGCTAGATTATTGGTTGAGAAAAAAATAAATATTTGAACATTAAATTTTATTATAACCAATTGACTTCACGTTAATCTATATTGGTATATAATATATATTAAAAAACAAAATAGTAATTTACAAAAATCTCTTAAAAATAAGAGTTTTATAACTCTTATAACATATGATAAGTTTTTAAAACTAATATAAATGTTTTCTTTTCCTGTTTTCACGTTGTCTCACATTGATAGCCTTTAATAATCTAAGTTAAATAGAGTGGTTATAAAAGAAACCTCTCAAAACAAATGAATCATTTTTTGACATTTTTGGTACATTTGGTCTTTTGTGTTAGAAGTTAAAGCCACTTTTAATTAACTACTAACTTAAAAAAAATGATTTTTATTATGATTATGACACAAAAAAAACCATACAAATTTTTAAAATCACTCAACTTAAATGTTGCCATAACATCTCACGGGTACTATAATAGTTTCATAAAAATCATATTAGAAAACGACATATGTGTTAAAAGGACACAACATCACACTCCATAAAGAGTACCAATAAAACTATGACATGTGTGAAATATTACATAATTGTGTTACTTTAGGGCCGAATTTTGTCTCTCACCAATGAAAAAATGACACGTCACTTCATGGAAATTATACGATTCGTCATTTCATATTTTCATCTTGCCAATCATTTATAACACAACAAATTTATAACAGGCTTTTGTTATATTTTATATGGCCTTTGATTAATGTCTTGCCCAATTAAATCTGACATGGTTTAAGCAGTTTTTACATTATTTTTGCTCAATATAAACGATCCTATGTTCATCACCGGATCATTTGTCTTTATATATCATTACTAACAAGAATTGGTTTTGAGAACCAAAAAAAATTCCAGGGTTAGGCGCAAAAAAGAAAAATTAGACAGTATCTGAAAAAATTAACATAGTAATTTATATATAAATAATTAAAAATTTCAGGCCCTTAAAAGGCTTGACCCGAGACGGTCGTACAGTTTGAAAAATTAATAATATGATATATAAAAAAATTAAAAATTTCAGGCTCTTAAAAGGCTTGACCCGAGGCGTTGTCCATTTCGCCCTCCCCTGGGCCGACCTTGCTACTAGTGTCACACCCCGGGTTCTCGGCAGCCTGGGCGCTGCGACCCGAATTGGTTTCATGGATAATACAGTCTCGGTTAGAGTTTATTATTCATTTTAATCGTTGTTTCATAAATTTATAATTTTATAAATAATTCACATGCATGGATGTGAAAACTGTTTTTCATGATTTATAAAAAGTTCATACGCATATGTATGAAAACTTCATTGTCACATTTTATAATATAACTTTTCATAAATAACTTTTCAGGATTTCACAAAAATTCATACTTATAAGTATGAATACCATCATTTCATATTATAATAAACCAACTTTTCACAAACACATATTATACATCATTTTATAATATCTGGTTTATACAAGACTTGGAGGCATAGCTCCAATAACTCCATGGTCTTACCATAAGATCATATTCAAGGCATCCTAGGCCAATAATCTCTAATCTTGCTTCTCTTTTACATTTCGTTATTACCTGAAAAGTTTTTGAAAATAAAACGTCAACATAATGTTGGTGAATACAAATAACAGACTCGATATGTAAGCATAGCATGTTCGGTTCTTTAACCATAATTAATAGTGGCAATACTACACATTTAGCAGGTTATTTCACTGATCGATGCAACCACTGCATACCCTGGCTTGTACTGCCACTGGTTAGGAACAACAGCGGAGTGCGTCTTACAATTGTTCCCTCCAAGCCACAGCCCGTCACTGGTTAGGTTGCCTGCGGAGTGCGTCTTACGTATAACCTTCCAGCCCATGTTACCAGCCACGTATGAGAATTTCACCCATAGCGGATACAATTTGCAAATCATACGTATACTAGTAGCCTAAATGCTGGTCACGTAGTATCCCTTTATGCGTCAAAGTTTAAACATATCATGCTCATAAAAATTCATTTATAAATTTAAAAACAAGTTAGATGTATTCACCTGAATTTTTGGGTTAGCCGGGTGACAGCTTTAAACTTCTTATTGTAAATTGGGCAACGTTTCTGCTTAATATATCTTTATATCTATCTCAAAAGAATGATTCCTGCTGTTTATTTTTCTACTCCTAAAACAGATCATGTAATCCCCGCTATTTTTAATTTTCATTTAAATCTTGTAATCGTGCTCAATTCGAAATAAATAAAAGTTTGGGATATTCTTGAACATTTAAGATATGAATTTATATTTAATATGACAATACTAATAGTGAATAAAACAATACATAATCTTAACTTTTATAAATTTCATTTTATAAAAGAATTATAATTTTGAAACTTAAAAGTCACAATAGGTTATAATAAAATAAAAACATTTTATTAGTAAATAACCTATTTTTAGGGTTTATACATAAATAAAATATACATACATATAAAAACTATATAATTCAATTTATTATGTATAGACATACAAATGTAAAAATAATAATAACAAGATGTAACAAAATAATACTAGTAATAATAATAAAAACTAAAATAATAAATTCTTGTAAATAAGTTTAAATTAAATAAACAAATAAGTAAAAATATATAAACTCTTTATAAAATAAAGTTAAGGATGTCAATAAAAAGTTTTATAACTTTTAATGATGGTTAATAAACTTTTAAATATAAAATTTGGGTTAAAGGGACTGAAATTGTAATTTACACAAACTAGTTATGTGAGAGTGAGGAATTTAAAAGCTGAAATAATAAGGTTAGTTAGTTGGAGGACCAAAACTGAAATTCTCCTATTCTTTCCTTCTTCTTCGCCCAGACCCAAACCACCCGACCCGCCGACCCAGATCGCGACCCGCTTCTCTCTCCAGCTCGTTCACGCGGTTTAGAACCAAAATAGGAATAGATTATGAAGGATTTTCAAAGGAGATTCGTATCAAACCATTTATTAAGTGAAATCAAAAACGAAATCACGTGATTCAATCCTCATAAAAACCGAACAAGAACCAAAAATAAAACTCATCTTTCGCGTGTATAAATACCCAAATCACAGGTCCTATTTCGTGCACTCAAACCTCACGAATCACTCTGAAACATTCGAACACACTCTCAAACCCTCTGAAGACGGATTGGAAGCCGAGATCGACCGGAACTTCACACTACTCGAACACATCCGATTTCTAATCAATTCAAGTTAAGAAGTGCAAGCACGACTTTGTAAATCCTAGGCAACGATTCAAGTGACAAAGCTAGGACATCATGTGAGTAATTCTATACTCCCTTTTTACATTTTTGTACTTTTGGGATGTTACATATGCCAGTATTCAAAAACTAAGTATTCTAGAGTCAAATTCTATAGATGCAATGCTTTTAGTCTATTTAGTTTGAATTCGTGCTATGTGATTCTATTTGCTTTGTGATTCTATGTTATTCTATGTTATTCGATACCGAGTAGCCTAAGGTGTGTTAGATACCGCCTTCGCTTTGACTTAGGTCAAATGTGTCAAAAGGGCGAAAAGTACAATCTATGGGCAGACTTGTGAAATTACTTAGCCTTGTGCTTTGTAATTGAACGAGTTTGGAGACGATATAAACTATGGCAGACTTGTAGATGTACTAAGATTTTTAGCTAAGTATTGATACGAGTTTGGAGACGATATATTCTATAATCTAATTGCAAAACTAGTAGGATTTGCATGCTAGAGTTTAAACTTATATTCTAATTGAATTGCATCAATTTCTTATGTATACTATAAACTGTATGGGTTACTCACCAACTATTCATATAGTTGACAAAAATCTTTATTTTGCATATGTAACAGGTTAGATGGATGCTTTCAATGAAGACATAAGATAGGTTTATGTTAGTAGACCTAGATTTGAAATTTAAAATAATGTTAGACTTTTTCAATTATGTATTTTGGTTTCGAACTATGTAATTGAATGATTGGTTATTTTGAATGAATTTATGATTGAATTATTTAAATAGAATTGTTTAATTATCGAAACTTACACATAGCACCGTGAGTAATGAACAATCTAACTCGCGCCTCGACGTATTCCGCCATCGGTCGGGGTGTGACAGATCATACGTTTAACATAATATTTGAAGCTCCTAATAATATGCAAAAAAATTAAATTTATGACTTAAACTAAGAGATTGAAATATATACCTAACCACCAACGGTCTTCTTAGTTTCTTGATTCTTGATATAGACGGTCTATTTAACTGTTTATAAATCTTGGCCCCGAATTCTTATTTTTAAAGAGCTTCAAAATGGTTGCTTCTGTTTCTTCCAATTTATGCAAACCATCGATATATTAGCCTACTACCGACTTTGTTGTTTTATTTATGGATAATATTTTGATAATTGAATACTTATCCTTCAAGACTTTGGATGTGTCCATTCATTGCTCATTCATCTTCATACATACGTGCACCATTCCAAACTCTTCGTTTTATTAATTATTATTATTATTATTATTATTATTATTATTATTATATTGTTATAATTAATTTAGATTAAGTTTTGTTTTTCTCGTATAACTTTTAAAATATAATGTTTCATAAAATTCTAAAAATACTGCTAGGATCAGCTCATTTTTCTCTAGGTTTCGACCTAAGTTTCATTAAAAACGGGTCAAGATCATATATATACATTTTATTATTATTATTTAACCGACTCTTGACTAAATTTAATGATTGTTTAGACATCGGTTTATTTCTAATAATTGTTTTATCCTAACTTTTCGTTTAAACAACGTAAAAAATCTTGAACGTTTATTTTTATTTATTTATTATTATTATTATTATTATTATTTTATACTTTTATATCTCAAATAATCATATAATAAACTATTTTATATTATTAGACGAGACCTTACGTTTTAATTGATCGATTTTTTTTTATTATATTTTTGACTAAAAATATTTTAGTAATAAACGTTATTTTATTTATTTCTATAAAACGGGATGTTACAACTAGCATTCAAAAAACGCACGTTAATAGAGTTGTTAAGTTGTAGTTAGCAAAATGAGAGTTCATGAATACATTATGACTTACGTAAACACAAAATAATAAAAAAAAAAAAAAAAAAAAGACTTACAAAATGTGTAATGGATATATTGAATGCTCATGATGACTCCTTTCTTCTCCTACCAATCGATATTTGTAGTAGTGTAATTATTCGAGTATGGTTGTCGATGAATACTAATTTTTGTGAACTAAAGTATTATGTTTGACACATAACAAGATAAATTGGTAGATTTAGGTAAATAAATATTGTATTTTGGATTGAAATGTGTAACATTATCATATAAAACGGGTTGAAATGAGAAACGTCCTAATAAAATGCAGGTCAAGATGGTTAACTTAAAAACTATGTGAATATAATAATGGACTCAAACGGGTAAGATTGATAAATAACATATGTGATGAAAAATCATTAAAATAAGCCATTGTTTCGTCACAACTCATTTTAACTTGAATTTGTTGTTCTTGTAAAAACGATCCATTTAGACCTAAACTGTTTTGGCTTACTCTATCCACAGCGGTCACCCCACTGAAAATCCTTTCTCACCGAAATTTCCTGCCACGTCATCACCCCACTGAAAACCTTAAACCCCCACAGTGGTCATCCCACTGAAAACTCTTCCCCACTATTCCACATCATCAACAATATTTAAATTTAATTGATTTATTTTTTTTGTTGCAAACTAAAAATAAAAACTTTAAGATTTAATTAAACCATTCAAATAAAAATACAAATAAAATAAAAGTTACATTGCAAACTTAAATAAAATAAACCATAGAAAAAAAAACAATTCAAATAAAAATAAAATTTAACGATATTTATCAAAGAGTTTCTTTTTTAATTTTTAACGTTCTTCCTCGTCGAGTTCTTCGGGAGGCAAAGCCTCCATTGTTCTGAAGTCGGCTCGGAGAGTCTTCTCTTCGTGAATTTGAAGCTTTATTTCGTGCATTTTTTTCTTATCCTCGTGTTTTTGTTTTTGAAAACTTGTGAAAGCTTGGAGTTGATCAGCGAGATCGATTGTTGTCGGATAAGAGGAGACGGTTTGACGACTCGAAGAGGAAGCCCGTTTTGTTGTATCTCGCCCTGTCGGTCTAACGGGTTCTGCGGGGATGTCGAACTCGTCTTCTTCCTCGTCATCCTCGAGGTTAACCGCGTAATTTGTATGGGCGGTCGAACCCCCCGGTGAATACTCGTTCGACTCGGAGTTTTTGGTTCTTTTTTAAGAACCTTGGACCTCGTTACCTTCTTGGCAAAGAACGCGGAATTTTGGCGAGTCTTTTATCGCGACCCAAACGTGGTAGTGGTTAAATGTTTGGCCATTACTCTTTAGTTGATATTCCTTTTCGATCCATTTCAACACGTTTTCGTCGCTCATAGCGCTTTTCTGGTTGTTGGCACAGTTGCTATAGATCCCACTAAACTTTGTTAACTTGGTGCACATATCCTTCCACTTTGAATTTAATTGATGATATGTGCGGTATTCGGCATCGAAGCCCATCATATTGTGCCGAGTAACGGTGACTTTTTTCCAAAAATTTTCGCGTTTTTGCGAATTACCTACAAAAAGAAAATAAATAACAAAAAGTAAGTAAAAAAATATATACACTTTTAAAAAATAAATAACAAAAACTAAGTAAAAAGTTTTTACATTTGGTTTTGTTCTCGGATTCGTCCATGTAGCATTTTCTGAGAGCGGTTTCTTCATCGGGGGTCCATTGTTTCGGTGCCATTGGACCACTACTCGGCCCGGTTCCGACCGACTGTTTGTTTTTCTTTCCTTTTTTATTGCGTTTTTGATTGTCTTGTGTCTCCAGCACGACTTCGTTATCAGGTTGATTTAGTGACACGAAATCTGATTCACAACGAGGTTGGGAAATATTTTGTTGAAAACCGCTTTGGGAGTATGAAGCAAAACCGGCTTGGAAGTTTGGTTGTGGTTGGACGTTCGGGTTTTGTTGTGGATATTGAAAATTTGGGTTTTGTTGTTGAAATTGTTGGATATTCGGGTTTTGTTGTAGTTGAACCAATAAATTACAAAGCGAATTGGGATCGTACGAGAACGGGTTGAATTCGGGATTGGGATTGTTAGGCCTTGGATTCATGTTTGTAATTTTTTTTTTTAAAAATATAGAGAGAAAGATGAAAGATAGAGAGATTAGGGTGATTTTTTTTGTTAAAGTAATAGAGGTATTTATATGGTGGTTAAAAATATATATATTTTTTAAAATATAGCCGTTCAACGGCTCTTTTTTCTTGGCGCCAATCACAAAGCGAGAAAGGGTAGCTAGGAGCGGGGGCCGTGGAAGGGGGTTGGGCGGGAGCCGCTGAAGGGGGGGGTGTTCCCGTAGATGGCCGCCGAATGGAGCAACCCCGCTGGGCGGGTGGGGTGACCGCTTGGCATACTCTTAAAACTCATTCTGACTCGCACTCATTCTGACATGTTATCCAACCTAATCTCTCCAATTTTGCCACACATAACTAATAAAAACATGTTTATTAGAATCAAACCCCATTTTGCCATACATAAGTTTATTCTTTTATATATAAAAAAATTATAAAGTTGTAGGATAGAAATTTGAGTTTCCAGGATAAATATAATATTTAAAAAGTAAAGTTTTTCTAAAGTATGTAAAAATGATAGGTTAAACGTACTTATCTTATTATCGTAGTTTAAGGCCTGTAGACAAAAAGAATGTATAACCAACCACTTGACATGAAACTACTTTTGTTTAGTGGACATGAACGAAAATTTTATTGTTCGCTAGTATTCACTCTTCGTTCATATGTTTCATAAATTAGGCATATAGTTCTAAAGTTTAAACATTTGTAACACATATAATCCTGTATAAGGGTAATTTGGTTAATTATGTAAGGGTAATTTGGTGATCTAAGGACTATATGTATTACAAATGTATAAAGTTTAGAACCATATAAGAACCAATAGTGAAATATTAACAAATCACATACATCATACCAGTAATTTACCCTTTACTCAAATGAATAAACATAAACACATGCATTTTTTCTCATTTATATCCTATGTATTTTTCATTCATTTATATCCTTGAATGTTCGTTCCTTTAATTCGCTAATTTGTCCCCGCGATGGTAGCCTAGTTATAAAGGGGTGAGAATCCATAATGGATGTCCAGGGTTCAAAGCCCGGAACCACCCAATTTTCCCTGGATCACGTGATTTACCTTTCTCATATTAGCCGTGAGACCGGTCGGTGAGGGGCGTTTAATGGTGACATTCACCATTTTTAATTCGCTAATTTACATGTTGATTCTCATTTCGTCACACCAGTATCGCTCTTAGTTTATAAAACTATCAGCTCATTCCTTTGGTCTTTAGGCCCATCAACATATTAGAAGTTTTAATGTTGGCTTGCTAGCTTTAGGTGCTGTTTGTTTTTGAAGAGGTAAAACATCTGCAGTCTGTGGACCACATCTGCAAACCTCTTTTGCAGAAGAGGTGGACCAAACCTATGCAAGAAGAGGTTTTGAGGGTGTTTGTTTTCCAAAAACCTCTTCAAACAATAAAACCTCTTCATATGAAAACCCAACCCACCGTCCCCCAACCCCACCGTCTGCTCCGATCACCGGCCATCACCTCCGATCGTCCACCACTGTCACCATCACCTTCGATCGTCCCCCTCCACCGACCGTCGACCGTCGATGAGGCAACTCCGACCGCAGAAGGCCAGCTCCGATCGAGGAGGGCGAACCCTAGAACCCTAGATCGAGAGGATGAACCGTCGAGGAGGGCGAACCCTAGAACCCTAGATCGAACCGGTGGGGGCGACGGCGGTGGGAGGCACGACTGAAAAGGGGCGAACCCTAGATGAACAGGTGGGGCCGACGGCTATTAGAGGCGCGACTGAAAAGGGGCGAACCCTAGATGAACCGGTGGGGTGTGACACCCCAGTCACTTACATGTCTCCTCTGGACAATTTACACCACATTTTAATAAATTACGTTTAGGTCCCAGTCAAACATAAAAACAACTTTTGTGTTCTATAAACTTATAAACATACTATTACCAACACCTGTTAAAAACAAGTTTAAGTTTAAGTATGTTTACAAACTCCACCAAACATTTATTACACAAAAGTTTCACGTATGTTCGATTATTTATATATTAAACCACCACACGAGCCTTCATGTTCGATTCTCGATCATCATCACCGCTCACCTTACTCCCTTGTACCTGTAAGCACCACATTTTAAATTCATCATTAGTTCATTAAAACTAAGTAAGATTACCTCATCATTCACCACGTATATTCCATAAAACCATATGGATACACTAATGAGGGTTCAAATAAAATGTTGATGACAACATTTAACCACATACAAAACGATTTACTAACGGTTCGTTTTCAACCAAAACCTCAATACATCCCCCATTCAAGCACAATTATTATAACTTAATATAACACATATATAAACACACAAAACACCAATTGTGCATCATATTTCAAATCCACCATTTGTTCACACACCTTGTGAATCTTTTACATTGGAATGGCAAGTTATACGTTCACACACCTTGTGAATCTAAACATGCGCATTACCAATTCAACATCTACGCATTCGTAGATCACCACATGTTCACACACCTTGTGAATCTTTTACATTGGAATGACAAGTTATACGTTCACACACCTTGTGAATCTAAACATGCACATTACCAATTCGACATCTACGCATTCGTAGATCACCACATGTTCACACACCTTGTGAATCTTTTACATTGGAATGGCAAGTTATACGTTCACACATCTTGTGAATCTAAACATGCACATTACCAATTCAACATCTACGCATTCGTAGATCACCACATGTTCACACACCTTGTGAATCTTTTACATTGGAATGGCAAGTTATACGTTCACACATCTTGTGAATCTAAACATGCACATTACCAATTCAACATCTACGCATTCGTAGATCACCACATGTTCACACACCTTGTGAATCTTGCAACAACAATAAGTACAATCACGTATAACACAATCACTTGTAGTATGGACTCACCCAGTCCTTTATCACAAGTTCAATCAAATAGGTAACTTACCTCGATTTGGAGAGTTATCAACAATCTCCAACTCCTTTCCAGGCCTTCTAGAACTAGATTCACCTCCTCTTCCTATTATATATTCACATATAACAGGATTTTAACAACATGAACACACAACTTGTGTTATTATATAATCTAATTCATTTGACATGTTTTACTTTTCATATTCAATCAAAAGCTTATTGAGGCTTTTTATCAAACAACTCATGTGTAGAAATGAATTTACACATGTTCTTAATCATATTATTTAAGTTTCATATTTTGTAATCCATTACTAAGGATTAACATATCATGCTAAAACCATTAACTTTCAAGTTTCAACATTTAATCAACACTTGAACTAGATCTATCATTCCAGAGAATGATCTAAAATCATCATAACCACGATTTAATCATCCCACTGGTTATCATATTCAATAATATGATTTTCACACCAACCGGACATTATAACGGATCAAAATCAAAATTTCACCGTTAAAACATCTAATTCTTCGTTTCTAATCATCCCAAATCATCATATAATGCTCACAATTCAATTTAATCCGTATATTATCAAAATTAATAGAATAATACGAATCGTTACCCTTTCGACGGATTTCTGGTTGAAATACGACGATCAGAACTTGCAGAAACGATTCCTGGATCGATCCGAATGATCTGATAGCTTCAAAATGAAGATCAGATGCTAAAATTTCGTCTATGTGTGTGTTTGTGGTGAAAAAGTTCGAACATGATTTTATTTTTTTATTTTTCTGGCGAAATCTGATAAAATCAAGGATCTGCTGAACCGCCCCATACGTCGCGTACCGCGAAGAGTGACAAAAAAGATCTTCGCGTACCGCGAAGAAATCCGGAGCTCTCAGATATTTTTGGTCCTTCGCGTACCGCGAAGAGGGACTCAAAAAGTCTTCGCGTACCGCGAAGCATCCCAAAACATAATTTCCTTATTTCGCGATTCCGGACAATCCGTAACTCCGTTTCGCGCACCGTTTTCGCCTATGTTTATCATTTCTCGTATATTTTCTATTTGTAACAATCATAATCATTTTATTAATGTTTATTTCAACGTATGTGATTTCTGAAAATCGATCGTTACATGGGGGCGATGGCAGTGGGAGGCGACGGCGGTGGGGGAGCCGGCTGTGGAGGAGACCGGCGATGGCAGTGGGAGGCGACGACGGTGGGGGAGCCGGCTGTGGAGGAGACCGGTGATGGCAGTGGGAGGCGACGGCTGAGGGGCGATCGTGAGGATGAGATGGGGGTGAGAAGGTTTGAAGAGGTTTGAAGATGATGGTCCACCTCTTTTCCAAGAAGAGGTCTCGCAGACTTTTTTAATGAAATGTCTGCGAGAAAACAAACACCCTACATCTTTCCTTGGTCTGCGGGGTGCAGACAAAAGAGGTCTAGCAGACCTTCGCAGACGTTTTTCTAAAAAACAAACAGCCCCTTAGTTTATGTTACTAAATCACTTTTTTAAACATTAAGCAAAGAACATAGACGAGGACGAACACATTGTTTTTTTAGCTAATAAACACGAACAAAAATAGTTCTATTAATTAATAGTTTGTGCGCATTGTTGTGCTTAAAAAAGTTAAACGAACGAGTATAAACACAAATTTTAAAAAATAATATTTTTATAATTTTTAATACATTTTTAAACATGTACTTGTTTCGAAAACTATTTTTAATAGCCAACTCACAGCATGCAAATTGCAAACCTACTTGTATATTTACACTATCGTTTACCATAGAACTAGAAATATTATGCCTGGCAAAATGGATGGGTCAGGTCAGGTTGGGTCACGGATCAGAATGGGTTCGGGTCATGATGGGTACGGGTCAGAACGTGTTTTAAGCAAAATCAGTTCGGGTTTAAATGGATTGTTCTTAAAAAACATCAATTTAATTTAACTTAAGATGTGTTATAAGTAAACAAATAGTTCATTTAGATAATTTTTAGTGGTTTTCTCATCAAATATGTTATTAATCATTCTTAAATGTTTGAATCCATTGCATTTACATAGTTTTTTGGTTACCCATCTTGACCCGCATTGTGTTTAAGTGTTACTCATCTCAATCCATTCAATATTATCATATTACCCATTTCAACCCATTATAGTACAATTGTTTACCCAAACCAACCCATTTTCTTTGATTTGGGTAAAAATTGCCACCTCTAAGAAATATTAATCACATGGAAAACATGTGCACAAATAAATTAGTAAACGAAATGAACAGAAACAGGTTAAATTTCAAACTAACATTCATTTAAAGTTGTCTGGTTTGAGACTATTGAAATTGCACGTCCAAACCAGTTTTAGACCAAGTAAACCAAACCGAATCAATCAAAAGTAATAAAACACTTAGTTAGAAAACATAAATTTGAAACAACATTGAATATTTGAATAGAACCAATTTGATTATTTTTCTAAAGAAAATAAATAAATAAATAACTTAAACCGGTTTCGTAAAAAAACAATACATGAACGAAACCGGTTTATACACACGGCTAATACCAATGAGGCATTGCCTCAATGGTACCTCAGGATTTTTTCCAAATGGGAGGTCTTGGGTTCGAATTTCTCCCGCAGCGAAATAAGGTCTGAGGGGGGTCAGGGGTTTTCTCTTGGGGTAGTTGCGGTGGCTTATGGGAGGTACAGGTAACTATACATTGCACTGTGTTCCCGAGTTTATTAAAGAAGTGAACAGAAAGGAAAAAAAAGAAAAGAAATGAGAGGAAATGAAAAGAAAAAAAATTGATTTCTTTCCTTCCACTTCCTTCCAAATCGGAAGGAAATAAAAACTAGGTAATTTAGCCTTGATTTCCTTTCACTTCCCTCCTTTTCTCTCTTTAAATGAAACTCGGGAACACAACATGTGTTAGTTTCTTTTCCTTTCACTCGTTAAATGAAACTCAGGAACACAAAAATATTTCTCCTTTCCTTCCATTTCCTTTCTTTTATCTCGTTAAATAAACTCGGGAACACAGTGTTGGTGACATGGTCTGGAAACAGTGGGTTCACACGATTGAGATATTCGTCGTTAAAAAAAAAAAAAAAAAAAACACACGGCTAATCTTTATTACATGTATGGCTAGACTAAAAGCTTTTTGCGATAAACGAAGGCGTTCACCGAGCGTACCTGACTCGACCCCAACCGGCTTGATCAACAGATATAAGCTGTTGACGTGATCGAGTCACGGTGAGAGACCAATCGCATCAGATCTGTTCGTCCCTCCGGCCGACCTACCGGAGTTGAGTGTCAACAGTAGGTCAACGGACATAAAAGAACAAACAAAGATGATGTCCGGAAATTACACAACGATTGACAACCAGAATGTTTCTGGATCTGTTCCTGTAAATCTTCTTCTTCATATAATCTCTTCAATCTTGTTCCATCACCTTGATACTAGATTTAAACCCTAATTGACTAATTCAGTGTTCTCATTGATTTGAAGGCTGTTTCAGATACTCCAGGACATGTCTCTGTAAAATTTAACGGTACTTTTACTCGTTACGTTTTCTCCATTATCTTTTTATTCGTTTCCAGATGAATAAATCTGTAAGAAACAAGTAAATTGGTTGTTGCAGATACAACGCTCCAAACCTTTCCCCCTTCTGGTGCACAAGGGAAGATCTCAGGCGCTGCTGGACCGCCTCGTGATGCCGATGGTGTGTGTTTTGAATCTGATTTGTTTAAACTTTCTATTGATGTGGTAAATTAGTATCAGTTGACTTGCTACCTAGGTGCATGGCTCTATATAAGCGAGGGACGCATAGTATTTACCATATAGGCCATTTTTAGGATGTTTAGTCATGATTTAGGCTGATTCTAGGCTATTTTAGGGATCTAAGACATGATTTAGGATGTTTCAGACCAATTTTAGGGTTGTTTAAGACCTGTTTAGACTGGTGTTTTGCATAACTTTGGCCGGAATCCTCGCCTAAGCACTTTGTTGGGCGCAAGGTGTTATCGCCTGACCTTTGACTAATCATTTAGCTTTTACATGATGGATCTCATTGCGTTCAATTACCTATAATTCATATATGTTCATCAAGTAATCTAGTTCTTAGGAGTTTAGATTAATATCATTTCAGGTTTCTCCTGGATTTGTATATATAAAGGCGGAGGATTAATTTTAAGGAGTGCACATTATGTCTATACAATCTGCCAGTCATGCATTAGGATCCCAAGAAATGAATAAATTATGTTTTAGACTAAGGTATAAGGATGGCATCTTTTGATATGCAAGGCTGTATTATAGAATGCTTTATTATGGAATTGTATACAAATCCTGATGCTAGCCTGATTCAATGAAAACTCCTAACAATTTCATCAAAGACTTTATGATTTTGTTTGTCATGGTCTTCAAAGCAATGTTATAGCTGTAAAGATGGCAGACATGGAGAAAAATTTATGACAACCTGTGGGGACGCCATAGCCTATGCTCATTATCTTAGTAGTTTGAGCGATAACGCCTGCATTTCTAGTTTACCAATTTTTTCTTTTCTTCAAGAGGCCATAATTAATCAATATCTGCAGATACATTCTCGAATCCAGTATCTGGTTCATCAGAATCACAATCAAGTGGTGGTTGGTTTCAAATTTTCACAATTGCAGCTTACCAGCCTTATTTTGATGTTGACACATCTGATGTTTTAGAGAGAATCAAAGACTCCCTTTTGCCTTTTGGAGGGAGCTTCAATGAGAAAACTGCTAGCAACCCTGACTTGTAAGTTGACTCTCCTTCACATTTCTAATTATTGTGAACCTTATAGGTAAACGCTTAGTGATTTTCATATGAATGTTGTTTATATGCAATTAGTATCACTTACAAAAAAAAAAACACTTAGTTATACACACATGAAAACCTGTAATTGAATTTTGTATTCTTATTCTAATAATATCTGTAATGGCTGTAGAAAATTTACGATCTTGGTTTACTTTTGTGATCAGGTATGGACCTTTCTGGATATGCTCTACCTTAATATTTGTGGCTGCATCAATTGGTACATTTGCAACATACTTGGCTCATAAGCTGCAACATAAAGAGTGGAACTATGATATCAATCTAGTAACATGGTCTGCTGGCCTGTTCTATGGCTATGTCCTTGTTGTCCCTCTATGTTTGTATGTAATCCTCAAGTACTTCTCTGCACCCTCAACCCTTGTTCAGCTGTTCTGTCTATACGGCTACTCCCTGTTCATCTTCATTCCTGCAATGGTAAGCATTTGTCTCTCAACTTCCTTCATTATCGTCTATAACAATAACCATACCCAGTATATCCCACTTCTAGCAAGGCTGTTAGTAGGGTCTAGGAAGGATAGGATGTAGGCAAAACTCACCTCTGTCCCTAGAGAAATAAAAGTTGCTTCCCTAGTGACCCCCAGCTCTTCCATTCTCATCTGAGTTGAATAAATTTATGTCTTTTACATATTTATTTAGGGAGTGTTGGATGAGTTCTTTTTACCCTTTTAGTGATAGTTTTGAATGTTTAGTAAAATTGATTATGATCCTCTTTTCTAGTTATGTAGGGTTTGAATTAGAGCTGGAAATTGACTTATCTACTTATGAGTGGGTTGATATGTTTCATGTTTTTTCTTTAACAGGTCAGTAAGTAAAATAAAATTACTGCAAAGTTAAGGGGTCATATGGGTTAACAGTCTTCCAAAGTGTATACATAATGCATAAAACCTTATAAATTGTTTTTCTCACTGTTGTAAAAATAGGCCTAGGCGGCCGCCTAGGAGGCGCTAGGCGCACCTCTACTGTGTCGATTTTGGCCTAGGCGGGGCCTAGTCGGCTCAAGCGGCCTAGTCAAATTTTTTTTGACTTTTTTTTCTGGTAAAAAGGGACTAATTCCATGATTATTTAGACATTTCTCAACCCAAAATCCTTAATATGTATCCGAAACATCGAATCCAACCACTTTATATCGAAATCCATCTCTAAACTTTGAACTCGGTGTTTAAGTTTGAACTTTGAAGTACTTGACTTAGTATGTTTGAGTTTATTTTTTAAATTATTTGAAGTATTATATTAAATTATTGATATTGATATGTGTATATAATATATATTGGAAAATTACATTACATATAAAAATTCTAATCCGCCTAGCGCCGATTAATCCCTAGGCGGTACCTCGCCACCTGACTAGCGTCTAGCGACTTCTACAACCATGGTTTTTTCTTAAAAGTTGGATTATTGAAGCGTGCGAGAACCACATAGACAATTGCTTATGTGTTTTTTCTGCATTACATGCAGTGCCTATCTGTTATACCAGTGGAGATTTTCAGATGGGTGATAACGGGTGTGGCGGGGTTGATGTCGGCTTTATTTGTGGCTCTGAACCTAAAGAACCACATAGCGTCAGCAGGTGGAAGGTGGTTCTTAATTGTGGCTGGGATATTTGTGTTGCAGCTGGCTCTCTCCATTGTACTTAAACTCTATTTGTTTAATGTAAGTGTCTAGTACTCTAGTGGTTTTCTTTTTAACATCAACATATAATTATTAGGGTATATGTGAGACATAAGCATTGGGTAAGATATGAATATGAATATTCCACATTGAAAAGAAAAAATATATAATTTTTTTTATAAATTTGATTTTTACAATATAAACATTACGAAAGATGGGCAGATGAATATTAAACATAAACCTTCTATTCTACATGTTTATTGCAGAAGGGCAAGAATAGTCAACGTAGGACTAGCCCACTTGGCAGAGGCTTTGCCTCTTAGAATGGTTAGAATGGGAGGTTATGGGTTCTAACCCATATAATGGTGTAATTAGTTTGGATTAGTTTAGTAGGAGATAATATTTGCCGTTCAAAAAAAAAGAAGGGGCAAGAATGAAAATAGACGTCAAAGTTAGCAGTGATTTTGTTATTGGTTTGGTGGGGGCTCCTGCTGAGCAGTGAGAGAGTTGTTTACGTTCTGTTGGTGTGTGAAATCCGTTTGCCATTTTACTGAATTCGTAACAATAAATGACAAAAAAAAAAGTTTAATGTGTGGTGTTTGTTTTGTGGTTATATCAAACATAAGGAAGGGTGTATTTGTTTTGCCCGTTTTCCTGCTCCTCATTGTTTGGTTACTGAGTTTTATCTCACCACCAAGATATTGTTGGGTTGTAATGACTTTGTCCATGATCTCAATACATTCATGACTACATCATTTAATGAGAGATTTAATGTTGGTAATTTTTTTTATGAGGGCTAAATTTTGATTTATAAGATGATATATTTTCCTAATTAAGAACCGTCAAACAAGAATTAAGCTTGCCAAAATTTACACGAATACCCCTTGCGCGCACACAAATCAACACGTTTAATACAAAAAACAATTTTTAGTTTCAAATTACGGCAACCATTACATAACTCGACACAAATGTACATACATGTGCGCATGTGTCTGTGTGTGCACATACACAAATACATTAAAAAACAAACAAACATACTCGGCATACTGACAAAGCTTATTTGTGGAGAGAGATGAGAGCAATCTTTTTCATGTAGATTTTCTCATTGAGACTCTCGATTTCAAATATGCACGCTCATATGTATATATTGTATTTAACAGTATATCAAGCATGTAAAGGTCAATTGGTACCACGACAATAAAATCACTTGATGATAAAGATATCAATGGTATAAAACAGTATGCTTAATCCATTATGGCGTCACATTCACATTTCACATCCATACCTTATAAAGGGTCAACATGGAAAACACTCATTGATAAACAATATTTTTTACCGTTTTTACTTCCTTTTGTTTTGAACAACATAATCATACTTTTACTTCTACCAAACTACTCAAATTCACTCACTTAGATTTAAACCCAAGATCTTATTTTTAAGATGTGATACTTCTACCAAACAAACTAGTCCCTAATTAGTCATTTTTACTATAGAGTATGGGATTGTTTCCTAACAAACAAAAGTACCATAAATATTGCTGCAACTAACACGTATAGTTATAATGGAGGCTTTAGTTTTTAGTCTGTAGTGTTTTTAGGCGGAGCGTCTTATCTCATGCAATAAACGCAAGGTTTGCTCTCATCCTCTCTCTTCATCCTCTCTTTAGACTATTGTATATTTGTATGAGTGAAATTTGAGTTGGATATACTTGTTTGTTTATTAAAAATAATAGGAAGTAGCCATTTTCCTGAAAACCTCACATGAATGTCACCGCATCACTTCCTCGATACACGTTCTTTAATGTTTACTTAAAAACACGTCGGTCGTTTGGTTTTATGAATAAGCCTCAAAGCAAAGCAAAATCTGATGTGTCGTATAGATGAAACTAAATAAATTAAAATAGATTTGGATCCGATATCAAAATGAATCCATACTCGAATCACTTTTTTTTTTGTTTTTATTTCAATTCGTAATACACTTCTTAGGTTAAGAAATTCAAGATTAAATTTTAAGCATTTGACTTCGCTTTTCCTCTCTTAATATCTTTACTTTTGTTAACTATTATGTACTAATAATATATGCTTAATTGTTAACATTATAATTAATACAAAGATATCAACATGATTGTTAAAATATTTTAACATCATTTAATAATGACAGAGCATCTTTTTTTTGAACAGCAATAGTCCTCTTAAATTACACTCATATACACCTTGCTTGAATTTGAACCCAAGACATCCTTTCTAAGAGGCAATGCCTCTACCAAGTAGGCTCGTCCCACGTTGGTTAATGACAGAACATCTAAACGGTTTCACATAATTTTGTTTTTGAATTTTTTTAATTATCAAAAAAATACGAATTTTCAATGTCCATCCACATCGCATATGACATGATTATAAAAGTAAAGCACCAGTGTTTTTTCTTTAAATAATATTTTTTATTTAAAAAGAAAAATATATATCCTCATTGTAGATACAAAAAACTGAATCTCAATGGGGCAAAAAGCAAAAACATTTGAAGATGTCGATTTATTATATATTAACTACATAAACATTTTAAGTTTAAAAAAATGATTATTAATAACAAAAAATATTTGTATTCCTAGAGAGACCAACCAAACAACAATAAAAAAAAACATACAATGCATACTCACTGCTAGCATCAAACAAAGAGCATTTGAAGATATAGAATCAAATTTACCATAAAATGAAAATACGACCTAAAGGTCCTAAACTAAATCTCAATCTATGACAATATACATGACATCACCCTTCGGGATTATAACCCGAGGGTGCACGCAGACCAACGAATTTAACAACCACAATGGTTACTAAGGATGAAAATAAATCTTCAAAAATATTTAATGGAATTTAACTATTTTAAGGGAGGAAGTTGGAAAATATAACCTGCATGCTGCACCATGGCTTGTTTCTTTTTCTTCTACTACCAGCTGTACAATGTTAGCTTGTTGTACCTGTAATGTGTATTTACAACTATAACCTCTGCTGACTTCTGGTATTTCTCCTGCCCCCGCTGGCTGCTACACGGGTCCCACTTCCCCATGTCTCATCGTCGTCATCGTCATCGTCGTCTCCATTGTTGCCACCACCGTTGATATGAGCTGCCATTGCCTTTGTAATACTCCTCCTTCCTGGAGGTCGCTTCCTTTTAATATTTGCTGTATAGACCGAGTAATCAACAGTGTCTTCCTTCAAGGCGTTTTTGAAATCCTGTTGTGTGTGTATGTATATATGGGGCAGGATTAGAAAGATTGTAAACCGGATATAGGGTGAAACTTTAGGTGGGATGAACTACTGAGAATCAGAATCATTTCTGACTAACAATAACAACAATAGGCGTGTTGATGAATAGTGATGTATAATAAGGGGCTCAAAGTATAAGTTCCTACAACGCTTTTTTTTTCTAAAGCCACGGATATATTAAAAAATGATTATTTTTTTCTTTTGTAAAGGTACGGATAAAATGAAAAGGCAATAGAAATTAAAAGTGTATTATGGATGAGTTTGAGGGATAATTTTAATATAATAATACAAAGATTATTATAAAAATACAACTATGTTGGTTTCCTTTTCGTTTTTACCCTTGTAACTTCCAAAGTATGATATTCTATAGAATTTCAAATATATTGTTATGATGTACTTATTTTTATCTATGTTTCAATATATGTTTTATTCAAAACCAACATTTCTTGATAATGTAAAAGTAATCAAAGCACAAATGTGCAACTGTCAAAGTTGCCTCAATTTTCTTTTTTGTTATTATCCTGTACACTTTAGTTGGGTCAACATTTTAGTTTAAGGCTTTTTTTTACCAAAGCAATTTTTACTGTTGCATTTGTAGACACTTTTAATTTTGTTAAAAATCAGTCTGATTTTCGAGCAGACCGTTGCATCGTGTAGTGTGAGAAAAACCCATCGCAAGATGCGGCTGGTAACCTACCAGTTATTATACAAGCTACAAGTAGAGGTGAAAATATGAGTGGCTTGAAAAGATTGGATAGCAGGTACTTTGTTGGTATGGGCCACAAGGGGTTGCAACCCAGGTTGATCCGAAAAATTTCACCCGTTTTTTTTTATATTTCTAGAAGGTGTATCAGATATGATGACAGGTAAATTATTTCAAAATAAAGAGAATAAGTTGCATTTGTTTGAAGTTCACTTTGGGTGATTTCAGACTTGTTAGACCCACTTGTTCTTGGCTAATCTATTTGTTTGCCTGGTAATGATAAGAAGAACATTGCCTAACAGACCCATTTATAGCTAAACGAGTCAAAAATGCAACCTATAACTGCATTTAAAAGCAGACAAGACATAATCATCTATATTTACCTGGTATCTTTGTAAAATATCCTGATAGGAGGTCGGTTGAGTTGTATTTGTGTTACCAACACTGAAAGGAATATTCTGCCGTGAAAGAAACTCCCCTGGTTTGGGTGCTTCAGATGGAGAAAAAGCCTAAAAAGTCATGGTGCCACATCAAACAAAAATTGTTGCATGAAAATACAATATAAAAGCATAGCTTGGTTTCATCCCATAAGAATCCTTTTATTCAAATCATGTTTTGATGGGATGGAATGGTTATTATCAGTGGATGAAGCAATACCTGGCATCGAGCATCATCCAAACCATAAACTATCTTTAAGTGCCTTTTAAGCTTCAGAAGAAGTTGCAGTGCACAAGCTGCAAGGCAGTCGGCCTGTGTGACACCAAAATATTGAGCATTTAAATTTCCACTAAAAAAAGTAGAGATTATATGAAATGAAGACACCATGTTCATTATATGCAAATAATCACTTTTTATCTAATCTCTACCTGGATGTTTGGCAGATCATCTGCAGGGATGATAATGTTATCAATCTCCAGTTTCATAGAAGTTTGATCGATCTCCACAGGTACGGCTTGAGTAAATGAAATCTCATTGGATACTTCAGCTGCAACTTGCCGACTATCATCTTCAAATGTGTTCTCATTGGGAACATTTTGAGGAATTGGTTCATGCAGGATAGTCCCATTTGCAGGTTCTTTCTGTTTATGCTCTTGCAGTTTATGCAAGAATGTCTTCATATTGGACTCTATTGCCCCCGCCCTAACTTGTATAACTCTATTTATAGCATAAATCAAATACAGAGGCTCCTCAGGTAATGCAAAAGGGAGTAGAGAGAGGATCTCTGTGCAGTATCTGAAAGAAAAAGAAGATAGTTTAATTAGGTCAAGATGAAAACCTTAACTAACCAGAGAAAAGCTTATGAATGGAAGTGAAGATAACTGACATCAGAAAAGGGACCACTGAATTATGCCAGCCGGGAGTATCAAATTTGCGAACAATTGATGTCATAAATTTATTTCTTGACGCACGATTTCCACGAATAACCTTGTAAATTCGAGACACACCTAATCTTGCATATGAGAAGGAGCTACCATCTGATTTTCCCTTTGTATTATTCAGTGTTTTGGTTTGGACTTTTGGGTCTGAGTTTTCAGAAAAACTTTGACTCATTGATTGCATAAAGATAAATGACATTTGAAGCCCATCCCCAAGACGACTTTCAAAGAAGGCAGGATACCTGAAAATAGCGTCAATATATCAGTCAATGAGAACATCAAGATAAAGTATCATGCACTAGAAAGTATATGTAATCATCAGCGTAGGCAACTATCTGCATTTCATAAAAAGAAATAATTTGGACTAGTGGAATAATAACAATTTAAAATGGGTGCAAGGAAGTACTTCTCATTCATATTCATCAGCAAATGATGAGCCAGCTTAGAGTTTGCCTCTTGTGGATCTGTTTCAAGTGCTATAAGGTACGGTACACAAGTGATTGGATGAACCAGACCTTGGCGCAGCACGATTTCCACAATCTGTTTCACAAGAGCAGTAAATGAAAATCTTGTTTACAAAAGGGAGCAGGCATTAAGTATCAAGTGCACAGTTTCAATCTTACAATCTCTGAGTTTTAGATATCATAGGTTTAACTCGTAATTATAAGATAAACTGTCTCGGAAATGGCCTCTAGATTCTAGAATAACCATGATGAAATAGAGCATGATAAAGCTCTTAAAAAAACAGTGATCACATCCTTTGACGGTAGTTCATATTGGTGAGCAGTTCACCCATAAACCACTAGGCATACAAAGCTTCAGAAAAAACATGAAAATACTTGGTCACCTTAAGAGCAGATTGGCGCACATCTTCGTCCGCATCCAAACATCTCCCTAAAATGCTATTCCAATATAGCTGAATGATTCCACCACAAATATTAGTATCACCAGCACCTGCAGCAACTGGCACACTGCCTGCAGCTGTATTATAAGCATTTACATCATTTTCAACTTTATCGTTCTCCATCTGGTGTTCTGCGTCTAGAAGGTACTCATACAAGTTCTGTAGCGACTGCATCTGAAGATTACAAACGAGGAAAAAAGACGATTAACATGCTGCAAGTCCAGAGGCACCCATAAGAGGAAACAAATCACACCTTTCTCCAACATAAAGGCTCAAAGTTATATGACATATATATACCTTCAGGCGATCATCAGCGCTAGAAGAGAGTGTTATCTCTAAGATGTTTCCTATGTCCTTCTCCAACATAAATTCTGGCCGTGCAATTAAAACATAACCTAATGCCTAACAACATGATAGCAGATTTCAGTTTTTAATGAAAAAGACCAGAAGAAAAAGAGCAGGAGGAATTACCTGCAATGATCGGATTTTTAAAGCAAAATCCTCTGCATCGAAGTACTTCTTAAACAAGCTGAGACTGTCAGAAACAACCAGATTCTGTTTGCTGGAAAGTGATGTAGCTATCAAAGAACTTCCATAGCGAATGAGCAAGCCTAGACAGAAAAGGGACCGGCACACTTGCTGAAAATAATCATGGACTAGTTTAGATGTTTCTAATTTAGGGAAGTAAACAATAATTGATATGACATCAAGGAGTACTAAGAAAAAGAAACTAAAGTTCAGCAATAAGAGTAAAGATGCAAGTTGAAAAAATTTACGTTTAAGGTTCCTAAAGATCCATACTGTTTGTGATGTAAGATAGGAATTGAAACAAAAAAGAAAACTGCACTACATGATGTATCACGACATTTAATTGCGTCACCAACCTGTACGTTACTAAAACCTAGAGAATCCAAGCGTTTGAAGAACAACTGCATAAGATATCCAACAACTGATGCACCATTTCCTGATACTTTGCTAATGGAGCAAAGGCACCTGTAGGTAAAAATTGTTATCATTAATACATATAATATAACTAGACGTGGAAGTTAATGTTGACAGGAAAGCATAGATTGATGTTTCGTATAACTGCAATTCAAAAAGAAAAAAAGAATTTGCTGTTTCATACACAATTAAATTTCAAATATGAAATGTTTTAACACGACACACTC
Source organism: Mikania micrantha (assembly GCA_009363875.1). NCBI lineage: Eukaryota > Viridiplantae > Streptophyta > Magnoliopsida > Asterales > Asteraceae > Mikania > Mikania micrantha. The sequence continues at coordinate 81,679 of SZYD01002687.1, forward strand.
AGGATTGTTTTAGTTAAAGCAAATAATAATAAATTTAAGCAGACAGTAGCACAGATGACATGATACAGTATTATCAATGTTAATAATCTGTTAAGAATACATAAATAAAGGCATATGTGTCTCATCTCATGTAAATCCATGCCAAACCAGGCAGGAGAAAAAACGTCATTTAATCTGAAACTGCAACATTCGATGGCCAAGAATTGTAAGTTATTATTCCAACATATTATTCAGTAAACTCTGGCGATACCTTAGAAGAATGTGTACAGTTACTAATACAACATAAGATAATAAGTAAAGGCTTAAAAGTGATGAAATGCACTGTACTTGATGCAAGCATGAACAACTGTCAAAAATGAATGTCGGACAATCATGTGCTTCAAATCTTGTTCAAGATCTTCTACTACACTTTGAGGAAGCTTTCGTACCAAAGGCAGGACGGAGTTAATCACAAACACTATACTCTCCACTAGCTGTGCAACTACTCGATTGTCAGCCTGATACAAGCATAATCAAGCTATCATGACCAGAACCAACCCTTATTGACAATTAGCATAAATAATTCTCTCTTTCCATGATATAGGAGTTAAGAAAGAAATGGGTCATAAAATGTATGTAACTAAGCTCAAAGAATTAAATAAGCACCGATCATACAATGTTAAACACAGAGATCTGTATCTTGTTGTCTGACAGCTCATATTTGTAAACTTTTCTGAGGTGAACTATAATGTTGCACTAAACTTAGTAAATATCAACTCAAAAGAGTTTTTAGGTTATTTATTTTTATACTCCTGACTTCCAATATAGCAGGTGAGCATAAAAAAAAAATCTAGGGAAGGACTAAAAGAATTTATGTACTAGATTCTAAAATGGCACATTTTGCTGATAGCTAAAGCTGTTCTATAAGCACCAGGAAATATCATAAGTGATGATAAATAGCGTTTATTGCACAATATTTCTAGAGTGCTCTCTATATATTAATGCAATTGTTAACAACCTGTCTCTTTAGATAGGGCTGCAACGTAACCACAAACTGAGAAGGATTAGAGGCTGGTGCACAAAGTGCAGGATCCACTAGACAGAAAGCTTGCAAGAGCGACACATAATGCAGTGCACCCACATCCTTTTCATTAGTATTTTCCTCCACCTAGAGTATAAAAAGAAAAGATAACGCATTTTGACTGGCAGTGGTTATATTGTGAATTAATGAGCCACACAAAAGGATACCCGTAAAATCTTCTCCAACAAGCACTTGCACATAAGCTCACATCGCTTGCGAACCGAGGCAAGCAACACAGGACCAATTCCAGCAGCCTTAGCTGATTGTGGAAAAAAATCAAGTGTTAAATTCCGCTTAATTATGATAACAAGCAATTGATTGCTGGGCATCTTCCTCAGCATTTCAACCATTTGCTCAGTCTTCTTTGCTACTTCTACAGTTACAGAACTACCCTCTCCAAAAATTTGGTCTTGTCTACTGGAAGATTCTTCAAACCAGAACTCATAGAATGTCCTGCACACAAGGTCCTGTAAGCGAAAGAAACAATTATGTCCATGAACATATAATTAATAATACTAAAAGAGAAAAAAGTTAAAAAAAACTCGTGCAAAAGAAAGTAATATGCTTCCATCCTTCCCAACACTACCTGAATACTGGATTCTTCATCAGTAATACGTGATATGATTTCTATGCAGGCGCTGTTAAACTCTAGGAAATTAGCGTTAGAAGTGCACATATCCCTTATGATCTTGATGGCACGTTTCCGGACACTCACTCCAGTGTCTTTCACTCTCTCAGCTACCTTTCCGTAGTACTGATAAAAAAACAAGCAAATAAAAGGATGTGATCTGAATACTTTAATATCAAAAACCATGTGTAAAGACAACAATTTAAAAGACTATTACCCTCAAAGCAACATTAGGATGCGAAGCAATATATCGACCAACAAGTTCAAGTGCTGCTTCTCGTACAGATATAGCAGAATCACAAAACCTTCCCTCCACGGCTGTCTGAACATATTTATCACCCAAAACCTCTGGATCAGCCTCTACAATCATACTAACCTGCTTACAGCAAAACAATGAACAGACAAAAAGATTGAGGAAATTTACTAAAACCAAAAAGGGAACCTCCCAACACTAGAATTTAGGGTTGCCCAGAAAACTCGTCACTCGAAACTTGCTCGATGCTCACTTGAAAAAAGCTCAGAAAAAGGTCGTTTGAATTTCGTTTGGTTGTAAACGAGCCGAGCATGCTTGGTTCAGTTCCTAACAAGACGAGGTAAGCTCGCTCAGATAGTCGCTCTTGTGGCTCATTTGAATATAAATTAATTATAGACGTGTGTGTGTGTGTGTACACACATATATTTATACTAATATAATTTTTTTTATAATTAAACTAATATAATTTTTTATTATTATAACTAAACTAATATAATTTTTTGTTTTAATATTTAAACTAATTAAATGCTTACCCACCAAATTATTACACAGACAAAAAGATTGAGGGAATATACTAAAACCTAAAAGGGAACCTACCAGCACTAGAATTAAGGTTGTCCAGAAAACTCGTCACTCGAAACTTTGCTCGACGCTCACTTGAAAAAAAATGCTCAGACAAAGATCGGAATGTCGCTCTTGTGGCCCATTTGAATATAAATTGATTATAGACATATGTGTGTACACACACATATATTTATACTAATATAATTTTTCTATAATTACACTAATATAACTTTTTATTATTATAATTAAACTAATATAATTTTTTTTTGCATTTAAACTAATTTAATGCTTACCCACCAAATTATTACAGAAGTCAGACTTGTCACGTTCACAAAACACATCATATCTAAAGTCTAGACACTACTAATATTTTAAATATAGAATCAATAAATTAACTCATTTTTCAGATTTTATATTTGTTTATGATAACATTAGAAAATAATTACATTAATTACATGATATACATAATGTTATGACATAAATATATGTTAAACCCTAAGTCCCTCGCACACAATCCTAGCCCCTCATCGAAAGATGGTAGAACCCTCACACCCTCACCCACAATCTTAGCCCCTCATCGACAGTCGGCACCACATCAAGCCCTCATCGGCAATTGGCATAGTCTCAACGGCACAACCCCTCATCTGCAATTGGCACAACCCTTGCCCCTCATCAGCAGTCGGCACATTCACACATTTTAAAGAATGTTTCTAGTGATGATGTTGATGAACTATTTGAACGTTTGAAACAATCTTTCTATGATGTTTTCGTATTATGATGATTTACAATTTGTTGTTTTATATATGTTTTTGATTCCCCACTCAAAAGGCAGAACTTACTAGGTATGTTTGTTTGTTTGTATATATGTATTTGGTTGCATTTATTTTTTTATACTTTGAGATTGAAATTGATATGTACATTTTGAATTTCTATTGATTTTTTTTTTGAAACAGAGCCAAACCAAGCCACTTGAATTGTAAACGAGCCGAACATGAGCATAAAATTTAGCTCGGTTTTGCAAATCCGAACTGAACCAAGCTACTCGGTTCGGTTCGGCTCATGAGGAGCCCTACTAAAACTTTTTACAAAAGTTCACTTACTGCCTTCAATGCTTTAGCACGTATCACAGGAGAACCCTCCCTTAAACTTGCCTGTAATTGATAAAATGAATCAGAAAGAAAGCATAAATAGTCAAACATGAAATAACAGCAACAGAAAATAGCTAGCAGACCAGAAGCAGGTGAAGAATTCTGTCAAATCCTCTTGAGAAAGAGCTATGACGTCCCAGTGCCAATGTTATCTTCTTGACAGAACTCCTTGTCAATAAGGATGAATTCATCCCAGAACCACGCACAATTTCTTTTGATTTTAACCTTGCAAGGTAGTAGAGAAACTTTTCTTGACTACTGGGATCCTCTTTGTACCACATACATATATAGAACCTACAAAACCTCATATTTCAATGATTAATAAAGATCTGTTTGACCAAGGATTATTAAGATGATTAATGAAATGGTAAATAGTTCACAAAATACAGACCATCTAGTGAATATATGCACATCTTCATCAGACCCAGAATCCTGGAGGTGATTCAATAGCATCTGTTGAACAATCTCCAATTTTGTAACATCAGCAGTGTCGATAGATTTCAACTTCTTACGAGTGTGATTACCTTCATCCCTACCCTGGGCCTTGCAGTAAGAGTGTAATAAAAGAAGTTGTTTCCTGCAGAGACAAAGCTGACATAACCAATTGCTACCAGCAACTTCATGTTCTCTAATTCCCAAACAGTCAATGTGAAATAATCTCTCACAACCTTCACACTGAACCAATGGCTTTTCGATCTTTAAATCCAAACAAACAGAACATGCATCATCTGGATTGCTCTTATCAGTATCATCCCCACCTAGCAACTCCTGTACAATCCAAAACTTTTCCTTCTTACATAGGACAGCTTCCTGTTTTAGCCTTGCAGCAACTGTACCAAGAATATCAATAGCAGAGGACCGAGCAGCAATATCTTTTGATTTCAGCCCAGCATTCTGCAAAAGTAAGACACAAAGAACCTGAAAGCAATTTTTGTTAGCAACAAAACAAAAACAAAAACAAAAACAAAAAAAGAGCCTGCAAGATGTAGAGATAAATAGATAATACCTCTAGAATATGAGTTGAAGCAGGATATTCAGGCAAATTCAACGTAGCCAGTAGATCAATAACAAGATTTTCCAATATAATCTTGAACTCAGAGGCTTCCTGGTTTTGCGTCTTTGTATTTGCAAATCGCTGGAGCACTCGGCTCCAGAAAAGACAACATGCCTCAGTTACTGCCTCTTGGGATTTATGAGGATAACTAGAATCGATACTGATATTCAACAATGGATTGCTGTCAGAAGCTTCCCTCAAAGAAGCAGGAAGGCTCACACTACAATGAATCAACTTAATCAACAAACCCGATATCATTTGGATCTGCCTTTGTTCTTCATCAGCAAGGTGATAGGTTCTAGGAATTCGTTTTGAAACCGGTAACTTTATAAGTAAATGAAGTAATTCATCCATCACATAAACACGATGTTGAGAATAAGAATAAAATATCTGACCATTGATAAAAAAAAAAATTAGAAGCAGCAAGGAAACCACAGCCTGCATACAAAGCAAACAGATGTAAAAGTTCCATACCCCACCAATTAGACTGATTGCCTTCAACTGTAAAATTTGATTGTTATCCACCAATAAAGTTGAAAAGCATGTCTTCACTAGCTGCAAAATGCAGCTATCTGACAGACGCTCTATCAGCAGCAAATCCTTCAGAAAACCAATTATGGTGCACAGTTTCTGAAGTATGTTATGTGCTGCAGCAGCAGCAGCCCTGGCAACAAGAAAACCTTAAATTATCGGCATAAAGTCCATTTGTGGTGCACGCATATAATGTATATATGTGTGGGCCATCAACGGGCTAAAGTAAAATTGCACTAATTTTAACATTATTTTACTTGTTATATAAAAATAACGTTAAAAAGTGTTGAGATGATTAACTTCAAACGACAACTATGAGTCGGGGACTCCTTCGGAGCAGCCTCTCTATCCCAACTGGGATAGGAGTAAGGTTTGTGTCCATCCTTCCCCCCAGACCCTACTGAAAAGTGGGAATATGTTGGGTAAGTTTGTTTGTTTGTTTAACTAAATTTTGACAACTTATTTAAACTTACTTGTTTGATCCTGATCTTTTCACTTTCACACTCCTAGCAGTACGCCTTCTCTTGCTAGCACTTCCAAACTCCTCATCATAGTAATCGTCGTCATCGTCGTTATCTTCTTCTGTCAAAGGCGACATGAGGAAGAGAGAGAGAAAAACATGTCCGAAATCAGCAAGAAAAATAAAATCATACATTTGCTTTAAGATGCTATAGCATGGTAAAATAACTTTTTAAACCCACATCAGACCTAGCAGATCTTTTATAGAATGTGCAACTACCTCGAAAATTGCCATTGTCAGTTGGTTTGTTAGTTGAACGCAAAGTTGTATCACAAGCTGACATGACATCTGCAATTTGTCGCCTAGAGAATTCCACGATTCTTTCAATGATCTAATATGCAAATTAAGAAAAACACAACATGCAACATAGTTAAATATGTGCTATCATTAAAAGGTATAGTTTCAGCCAGGGCAGATACCTCTTCCTTGTAGATTTGTTTCGGCATGCCACTATAAGCCATAATCCCAATAGCTGCATGGATGGACTCAAGTGCCACTGTAATTGCTGACATTATGCCCGAAATAGACTGGAGAATATAATAGTTTAATTTTTACATTTTTGTTTGCCAAAGAAATACCAGGTAGCAGAATGATGAAAGCATATTAGGAGGAACACAGGGAAGACAGGATATTCACATAAAAAATATTGAATAAAAACACAAGAATAAGTAGCAAGCATCCCTTGAACTCTCAACCAGAGATGGCTTAACAGTAGAGGAAATCAGAAGAGACGGTGTCAGTATCAATTAGGCATGTCATCATGATCACATGGAAAATACTATCTAGCTTCTAGCCAGTAATAAAAAAACAAGCATTCCATACAAAAACTGTCATAGGAATTTGTTATAAAGTTAGTGTTAAATATAGTGTATCTGCAGTTGAGATCACCAGAATACACATCAGAAAAGCATTACAAAGTCAGAAATTATGACCAAGATTAAAGTAGAGAGCATATGTCAATCATGATATGCATGTGCTTGCCTGTATAATCATCAAAATCAGGTGACCACATAATGAATTTAACAAACCAACTTGAAAGCATGCATAATTGCAGAGAAATGGAATCACATAACATCAATGAAATTCTTGGCAGTAATTAATTGATGCTGCCTTATATGAAGCTTATCCAAATAATCAAATCATTGATTTTGTAATATATATATATAGGGGTAGGATCAAATAAAAAGTGTATTTTGCCTAAGAAGGCTAAAAAGAATTTTTAAAACCTTCAAAACCAATCCAAACGAACTCAATGGAGCTCATTTTGATGGCATTGGAACCGTATCGTCGAACTCTATAATATTAGCTTTTAAGTTTTAGATTTAACGTTTAGCTATAAAGTTTTGGTTTTATGGCTTGATTTTTAACTTTTAGGTTTTATCTTTAGGCTTTATTGTTTGAGTTTAAAGTTTAGGTTTTAGTATTATGGTTTATGTTTTGGGTTTTAACGTTCCGGGTTTAAGGTTCGACAAGACGGTTCCAATGACGCAAAAATGAGTTAGTTCGGAGTTTGTTTGAGTCGGTTTTCAAATTTTTAAAATTCCTTCTTAGCCTTCTTAGGCAAAATAGACTTTTTAGGGGAACCTTCCCCTATATATATATATATATATATATATATAGGGGATGGTTCGAATGTTAACCCTTCCTTATTGCGATAACCGAATAACTACATCTTATTACATTGGGGCCCACATTAAAGTAAATCTAAAGGTTGTGGTTTTTTCTTGTTTTTTTTATTAATGTAAGTGGGCCCTACATTAATTAAAAATAAGAAAAAACCACAACCTTTAGATTTACTTTAGTGTGGGCCCCAAAGTAATAAGATGTAGTTATTCGGTTATCGCAATAAGGAATGGTTAACATTTGATCCTCTCCCTATATATATATATATATATATATATATATATATATAGAGTAAACTTCTCTTTTGCTCCCTGTGGTTTGACAAAAGTAACCATTTTCATCCAAATTTTGAAATTTTGCAATTTTCCTCCATTAGTTTCAGAAAATTAACCATTTTAGTCCCTGTGGTTTGACAAAAATAACCATTTTCATCCAAAGTTTAAATGGACGCCGTCAGTAAAAAGGCTAAAATGGTTAATTTTCTGAAACTAATGGAGGAAAATTGCAAAATTTCAAAATTTGGATGAAAATGGTTACTTTTGTCAAACCACAGGGAGCAAAAGAGAAGTTTACTTATATATATATATATATATATATATATCTTTAGGGCAAGCAGGAAGAATCTCCTAAATCTGGCAATTATAATACAAGGTATATGATAATTGATTTAGATTAAATACACAATATACTTTCTCTAAGCATAATCTCTCAGTCAGAGGAGAATAAGAGATCAAGGAAGCAAACATAAACAATGCTAAAGTGCTAAACAACGATTCAAGCATTACCATATGAAAATAACAAGCAGAAGAAAAGTACTGAAAATCACAAGCACAAACATACATTTTCAGATTGAGTAATGGATAGGCCTTCAGCACTGTGGATCTGATGATCAAGAATTTTTAACGTTTTCTCTAGATGAACAACAGGAACCAGATGTAGAAAATGGTTTGCTCGGATTGACATAACTTCTTTCACGAGAGTTCTAACGTTGCTAACATGCAAAACTAAGCATTCTGCTTCACCTTCTTCACGATCATCCACAGAAATTTCTGCTTTACCACACAAATCCTCAAGTACTTCACAAAATCTTTCTACAGCAGCATCTGAAAAATTGAGACATAAATTTTAACTATTTCAATAAGACAACTTATAGAAAACTTTAAAAAAAAAATGGGAACCTCGACGGTCAGACTCATCTGGTTCAATTGGTAACACTGTATCATCACTCATCTTCCTCTTGGCTTTTGGTTTTCTAGATGCAGAGGTAATAACATCCTGCAAAATCATCTTCATAATTAGACTGTAGCAAGATGATAAATGAAAATTAAAATTAACAAAATGCGTGGTGCCAACCACATGCTCATGTGGACGCTGAGATTCTCCCTTGTCTTCAAGGGTTTCATTATTGGTGGATAAATTTTGCATGAACAGCTTTCTTTCAGATATCTTTTTATTAGGTATCGTATTGTTATACATTTGCTCCATGGCAGTACCTGAGAAACTTAAATAATTTATTAAAGATAAGCAAGGCAATTTTATGATATAAACAAAATTATTACCTCTACATATGTTAAATATTATAAGAAGGATAAATCCAGGCGACCATCTTCTTAAGAGACAACTGGAAACAATGTTCAGGCATTTTACAAGCCAAGATACCTTAATGATTTTTTATCAAAAGTGAAGAACTAGGATTTAACTTGGCAAAAGGAGGTCAATCGTAGCTATAATCGCCTTCCTTGAATTCAACCAGAATCTAAACTTAACCTATAGAAACCATTACTAAAAATCATATGTGCAATATATGCAACCAAGAACAATCAAAAGAGTGCATGTACAAAAAAAATTACCCTGTAAGTTGTAACAAGTCCAAATGTAAAACCACAAATTGACCTTCTAATAATTACTAGATAAAATTTTATAAAATCATATAAGACAAAAGAATCATTTATAAATAGGTTCATGTCTTAGGACTGTAGAAAATAGCTTTTCAGAAAGAAAAAAATATATGTTGAGAAGCTAAATGATCTTAAAGGTTCCTTCAGTTCAACATTTCTACCTATTTTTCTCGTTTCTTATTTACACTTTCATTGGCCCTCATATAGTCATATCAAGGATACTGGAGTCAATAATGAAGGAGTGTATGAAAAAGGAGTGTAGGCACATTAATCTTTTCCATATATATTATGCCATATTTGCACTCCACAAATAGGCTAATTACTATATCAAAGTTGAGAAAAAGATGTGTTAGTTGTAAGCTATGGCCCATATTGGGTCAAGTCAGGTTTTTACTTGGATTGTGATTAGAAGAAAGACTGGGTTAAGGGCCGGCCTTAACCCAAATTTCAGGCCCAATTTGTTTTTCTTAATTATGTTAATTTAGCAAAGTGTTAAACCCAAGCTGTAATCTATATATAATAATCTCTCATTCTACTTGTAATCCTTGTCACAAAGTAATAAAAGAAAAGAAACTCTGGTTAGTGCATGTGGATGTAGATCAACCAACCACCTTATACCATTCTTATTTATTTTACAGCTTTTCAAGTGTGTGTGTGTGTGTGTGTTTTTGAGCTGCCACCCAAGAAAACCAAACAGCAGTTTTCTACTTATGTTTGTTCAAGGACCTAGAAAACAAACACGGTGTTACCCGCTGTTGTTTGATTGTCAACCAGAACAATAGGAAGGCAGCCGACTGCTGCCCTTCTTTCAGCCGCTGATCTGAAGACAATTCCAACTACAACAAACCACCACGTTGCCGTCTGGGTGCCGGCAAACCTCTAGACAGCAAAGGTAGATCCAAATCAAGAAAATGAGGATAATCTAAGCCCATGAAAGATGTAACTTGCTGGAATTGCAAAAAGAATATGCGTGGTAAATGCCCTAAACCTACAACAACCAAAGAAAAGAAAGAAGTAAATGCAGCCACTGGATGCTCAAAAGATGAAGCTCTTATATGTTGTGTTGAGAACATAATTGACTCTTGGATTATAGAATCAGGAGCTTCCTCTCATGCTACCTTTAGCACGAAAAGAATGAAGAACCTCATCATAGAAAACTTTGGTAAAGTTTTTTCGCGAATAATCAGACTCCTGAAATCACTGGAAAAAGGGACATTGATTTGAGCCGTGGAAAAAGGTATGTTCCCAGATTTAGAGAAAGTAGAGCTTGACAACACTTTCTATGAACCATGTGTACCCGGCAAAATGAAACGTTTTACTCTTGATGTTTTCAAGAAATGGAAAGTAGTTGTTGAAATGGAAACAAACTTGAAGGTGAAGTGCTTGAAGTCAGATAATGATGGAGAATATATCAACACTGAATTTGTTAAATATTGTGTTAATAGAGGAATTAAGATGATCAAAGCAGTGACATGTTTCCGTACTCCCCAGCAAAATGGGATACCTGAAAGGATGAACAAGATGATTAATGAGAGAGCCGGAAGCATGAGGCTTAATGTTGGGCTCCCGAAGACCTTATGGCCCGATGCAGTTAACATTGCTGCAAACTTAATTAACCGAGGACCCTTGGTTCCTCTTTGTTTCAAAATACAAAAAGAGGAGTGGTTTGGCCGGGAGGTGACTATCAAACATCTGAATGTATTTGGTTGTGATGCATATGTTGGTATAAAAAACTTTGAGAGGTACAAACTTGACCCTAATGCAAAGAGGTGTGCCTCTCGGTTATGGGGCTGAAAACATGGGTTATAGGCTTTGGGATGCCCAAAGCCTATAAATACTTAGCAACCGAGATCTTGTCTTTAATAAGCAAAACTCTACAAAGACAAGGATATAATTGTAGTATTGTACATTTTTACCATAAATTCAAAAAGAACATGCAGAGTTCAATGAAGAAAACCAGAAAGTAACTGAAAGTCAAGAAGGTACAGACAATGAAGATCATGATGATTTGGAAGAAAATGAGGATATCTTTGATAGTGGGAGTTCAAACCCTGTTACTGAACAATCCACACTAAAGTCAGAATTATAGTCTGATGCGGAACCCAATACTCCCCAACATTAGATTAGGAGGTCGACCAGAGAAACGCAACCACCTCAGAGATTTTCTTCATCAATGAATTATCTTCTTCTTACTAAAAATGGTGAACCACAAGGATACTCTGAAGCTATTAGTTTGAAAGACTAGTCTCAGTGGGAGTCTTATGCATGTTATGTTGTAAAACTTCATTGAAGTCTGGACTCTAGACTATGTTTCTAAGCCTGCATAGGAAGAAATATAAGGACCTATAGTGATACCAGCTAGCAAAGGCACTTTAGATGAATAAGTTTTTATTCACAATTAACATCTAAATCAATTATCCTTAAGAAGGATAATAATATCCAATGTCCGACGATACCATTAAGTAAGAACTAAGAAGTAATTGTTTTGTTCGATGTTCATTAAGACCACTCAACACAATATCTTCTCTATTCATTGAATTACAAGGGAAATTTCTCCAAGGAACAAAAAAGAAAGAAAGAAACTGTAACAAAAAAGTAAATTAAGAAAGGAAAAGGGAAACAACAACCTAGTTGATACACTTGGATAAGAACTCCTACATGATGTTGCATGTCACTTCAAACATCTTATTCTTCCATAACTCCTATCATTTTTACCTGGTAAAGCATCATGTTTTTTGGGGCAATAAGGCATGGTACAACTAAATGAAATGCAAGAACGGCCTAATGGGCTGCCCAAAAAACAGATCTATACAATCATTCTGCCCATGCAAAAAGAGAGTTGTTGATTGCTACTTTTATTTTTTAAATAAAAAACTTATATTTTATATATGAAAAAAGTAATCAATCCATATATAGGGTTTAAACTAAACTTAGACAAAAGTTGACACCTAAGAAGGAAAAACATATAGCAATGGTTTAAAAACAATAAAAGACAGTGATGCCACAGTACTTGCAAGGCAAAGAAGCCTAGTTAAAGATATAAAGGACGCATAAAAGGTCTATGATTTATCAATGGTATTTGAGCACATAAATAGAAAAGAGGTAGAATGGATATCATGATGACAATGACTTTATCTAATAAATATGATTGACAACCCACCCCCATTGGGCGCGCACAACAGCCTCAATAGCTGTCCACATAATCACAGATATTGCATTACTTAACAATATAATTAATAGTGAATGGATAAGTGTAATAATTAATAGTGAATAATTAAGTGTATGTAGTAACTATCGCTTCCAAGTTTAGTTCATGAGTAGAATGACAACAACTAGAACTTCAGCCTTCAGGTTATCTTACACTAGTAAAGATAGCGATAGAGCTTATATGCAACATTGGTCTAGCTTTGATTGCTGAAATAATCCTTCATGCACTATCATAGTGTAAATTTTATTCCTCATAAGTAAGTTGCTAAACATCTGGGAAAAACAAGACTACTAAAAGAAACATCAGGATCAGTTTACCTGGAACACTGTGCTCGAATGCTTCAGAATTGCATCTAAGAACCTCATCGTAAAGGTCTATATGTTCATCATGACCATAAGAAGATACTCTTGCTTCCGTTTTAAGATTCCTGCACGCAGAACTTGATGTTTTAAACCACACGACCCAATGTAATTACACCTCCGAGTTTGGTCGAAGAAAAAGTTATAATAATTTATATATAAATATATATATATAGCACATTCATGCTATCTTTTGCGAATCTTTCTATATATTGCCAATATGAAGTTAGAAGATTGGCAATTATATCACAAAAAAATGATGAAAAATTTTGAGGACGGAAAGAAGTTGTTTTGATTATAACACCCAACAAATTTCCATATATCTAACTTTAACGTCTGAAAACCATCAATCTCTTTAAATGCAAGTCTAGTAGGGTTTATGCAGTCAACTAAAAGTCTAAAACGTATCAATTATGCTGCAGCAGTTAACACAAAATAGATGTAAAATCAACTCATTTGCATAACATTCCTTACAACTTGCATTAAGTAATCAAGACACTCTGAATTCTTAGTTTCAAATATCATATTCATGTAACATGCAAAAGCATGTAGTAAAAGCTACCACTTTTGGTAATATTATTTCATTTGTTCTTTAATACATAACTCAGATTCTCTGCATATAGCTCTTTTACAATAGGCGCTATAATACATACACATATAAACTTCAGATCCTATAACTTCTGCGGTGTTACAAACACAACTCAAAAGTGCCATTTTAAATTGGGATATATAAAGACCATGTGGCTTATGCCAGCCATCCTGGCATCATTTACAGGGTTATTGTTAATTGATCACATGTAGGATTGGGGATCCTGTCTTTACAAACACAGGGTAACTAGTGCTAACTAAGAATTGAGACTTCATCATATGCCACGTACGCTGGAAAAAGTATGTAGATAGCTTATTTACAGGAGCAATATACAGTAATTACATACAGATAAGATCTAATCTTCTGGTATACAATCAAATTATATCAGTTATAATGTGATATCCTTGTTCTATTTTGACGATTTGATCTCGTTTACTCGTGTAATTAGTTATCTCATGTGCACTCCTTATTCTATTCTAAGGCCTACCTTTAGTTTCCTTATCCCAACATACTTGCACTATTGATTTTTTGCTCAAAACTGTTCCTTCGCAAATAAAATAACTATTTGCCAGTCAGACTTAAATCCTCGTACATAATTATGATCCACTAACGTTTCAAATTTTCAAAAACTGAATGATTCCAATATGTTTGTTTAATAATAAGCAGCATTGGTACAAATGCTAATTCAAAACCCTATCTGCATGTTGATTTTAGCTTATCATTAACAAGCAGCATGCAGTTTAATTTTACAAAATGTGATCAAATGCTTAACCCTAACAACAATTCAACACGTCTTAAATCAAAATTCAAACCGTTCCAAAACTTACAAGTAAGACACATCAGTAGCCTGTAGCAGTTTCGCTATCCTGCTAGCCTGATCGGCAAAGTCACTGCGCCTAGGTTGTCTGGCCGAACCGGTAGGCTCGTCAACTACTCGCAGGTCATGGTCAATAGCGCCACAGAAGACAGGCAGCGACGGCAACGGCAAGCACGGAGCTACTTCAGAGTGAACAGTGTTGGCGAGACTGATACCTTTGGGTATCTTTCCTCCATCTCCCGCACGGGAATTCGACATCGGAATCAGTATCTCGGTGCAGATGAATGTGCGAACGCTCTCATCAAAGAGTTAATCGTTGGAAATTAGGGTTTTTTTGTAAAATTGGGGAAACTGGAGTTGGTTTTCTGAATCTAAACCCTGGGGAAGAAATGGTGAATATTTGGGGTAAAAGGGGAGGAACAGTTGTCGGAGAAGAGTACGGTAACAAAATATTTGAGCCTTTTTAGGTTTTGGTTTGAAGAAATGTGTAAGCGTTTAGTTACGATTACTTACAAAACAAAACAAAAATCAAATTATTATTCTTAAAAAAATTATATTATATTGTAATTATTCTTTAATTAGAATTCGAATTGTCATTTTAGTTCAGTATTTTAAATTTTGTCCAGAAGATATTATAGTTTCAGATTACTTGTTATCTTTTCACTTAATATAACCATGTTTGATTTGATGTTAGAACCAATGGCAAAAATGTCTTTTTTTTAACCAACTTAAAATACTAATGTGTTCCTTCCCACTCATACATAATCGATCATCTTCTCACACGCATATTCAATCGACCTTCTACCATCAACCTATATTCACTTTCAAGTTTTTTGGTTTGTTTATGGTGTTGATCGTAAGAGAAAAGCATAACATATATTCGATAAAAGCGCACCATGGTGGTCACTTGCGGGAAGGAAGTATGTGTGTGGTAAGATAAACTATTTTGACATTTTTGATGTGGGTCATTTCTCAATACCAGGGCCGGTTCAATAGACCAAGCAGCCCAATCTAGGTCTTAGGGCCACACAAATAATAGGGCCTCATTTTTTATAGGTTTTGGGCTATTATTTATATGAATGGGCTTAAAATTTAAGACGGGCTTGGGTTTTAAGGCTGGGGTGCTGGGCCACGTTTAATTGCAACAGACTTCATTCCATTCCCGCATGCGGCCCCTCTTAATTGAAAAAATCGAAAATCTACAAGCCAGAGGGATTAGGTCAACTGGAAGTCTAAAACTCTGAAAGAACCGAGGCGTCATCTTCGATTCTTGAAGCCAAATGGCCGGTCGTCGACTCCAGAGGATAACGAGGCGTCGAGGCCTTTTCTTCGAATCTAATATGTCGTTGACAATACTGATGAGAGGGAAAACGAGGCGCCTCAACGGTCGACGATCTGTCGGTATGTAAAGGTAAGTGTTTACGTTTATATTTTAATTGTTATAAGTCGATTCTTGCATCTCAGTGACATCTAACATCTTTTAAACGGCTTCCTCGTCCTCGAATTTGTTTGCTTGTTTTAATCGATTGTGACTAGTGACCGATTTGGATTTGGGCGATTGGTGAAGTGGGAAACGGTTGTCTGCTAACTGTTGCTACTTGCAGTCAACTGTTGTGAACTACTGAACTGATTGGAAGATTGGTGAAGTGGTGAATTCGATTGAAGTCTCTAGCATGCTATTAAGCTTATCTAGACCTCTGGTATCCAAAATCTTTTAATCATTATTTCAATTTCTGCTATTAGGCTTATAATTTTGATTTTGGATTTGATTTTGGGATTGATTATTTGAGGATTAATTTTCCTTATTGAAGGTTTAATATTACCTGATTTCTTTGATTTAGGTTGATGTTTCAAGGTTTAATTGTTATTCGATGTGTTAAGGATTTACTAGTCTTCTTAATTGTGTTGGGACTGAATAATAGGTTGTATTCGATTTACTGGTCTTCTTAATATGTAATAGTTTTCAATGTCAAATATATATCGTAAACATGAATCAGGTCATTCTAAAAGGGCAAAAAAAGCTAAAGTATAAGCTTTAATCGAATCACAAAGAGGCTCGTTACTTAAATATGTAACACCCACAAAAGAACATGTTAATTTAGATAAGAATACAAGTTTTGGTGAATATTCAAATAATAATGAACATGAAAATGTTGAAAATTTAAATGAGAATAAAAGTTTAGGTGAAGATACAGATAATAATGAACATGTAAATGTTGATGTAAATATAAATTCAAATGAATTTATAAGTACTAATGAAGATGTAAACAATAAGGAAGATGTTAATCAAGTAAATGAACCTACAAATACTAATGATCCAAGTCAATAGAATAATTTGAGTATTAAATTAAGAGATTTACTTGTAGAAAGAGGGCCAATTAAGTTTTACAAGTATAAAAGTCCAAAAAATGCAAAAAAATAGAAGGTTTACTTCTTATATGTATAAGCAAAAGCTACCTAACGGAGAAAAACGTGAAAGAAAATGGTTGGTTTATTCAAAATAATTAGATAGAGTATTTTGTTTTTGTTGTAAGTTATTTGATGTGAATCAATGTACTAGTAAATTGGGAGATGAAGGTAGTAATAATTGGGTAAACATTAATTCTAAATTAAAATTGCATGAAAAAAGTACTATACACATTAACAATATGAAAACATGGATTGATTTGGAGATAAGATTAACAAACAATAAAACAATTGATATAGAAACTCAAGATCTATTAAATAGAGAAAAAGAACATTGGAAAATTGTATTAATAAGAATAATTTCTCTTGTAAAAAATCTTAGTAAACATACTTTACCTTTTCGAGGAACTAATGAAAAACTTTATCAAGAAAACAATGGCATCTTTCTAAGTATGATTGAAATGATTGGTGAATATGATCCGGTAATGCAAGAACATATTAGACTCATAAAAAATAATGAAATTCATAACCATTATCTTGGTCATAATATGCAAAATGAACTAATTAACTTATAAGCACATAAAACAAAAACTAAAATTATTAAGAAAGTTAAAGAAGCCAAATATTTTCGGTTATACTTGATTGCACACATGATGCAAGTCACATGGAACAAATGACAATCATTTTAAGATGTTTAGATATTTCATCAAATCCTATTGAAGTTAAAGAATATTTTCTAGAATTTATAAAAGTAGATGATACAACTGGAAAAGGTCTTTTTGATGCTCTTGTTGAATAACTTAGTAAACTAGGACTAGATGTAAATGATGTAAGAGGTAAATGTTATGATAATGGGTCTAATATGAAAGGTAAACATCAAGGTGTGCAAAAGAGATTATTAGATATCAATCCTATGGCATTTTATACACCATGTGGCTGCCATAGTTTGAATTTGGTAATTTGTGATATTGCTACTTCTTGTAACGATGCTAATGATTTTTTTGGAATAATACAACGTTTATATCGTTTGTTTTCTTCATCCACTCAAAGATGGAGCATTTTAAAAGATAAAGTTCCTAGTTTAACTCTTAAACCATTGTCACAAACACGTTGGGAGAGTCTGGTTGAAAGTGTTAAAGCAATTATAAATTCAACTCCACAAATTAGAGATGCATTGTTAGTTTTATATAATAATGCTTCTAAAGACGTTAAAGGTAAAAGCGAAGCTAAAAGTTTAATTAAAGAACTAGAAAGTTTTGAATTCTTAATAGGGATGGTTATTTGGTTTGGTGTGTTAATTGCAATTAATTTAGTTGGTAAAAACTTACAAGGAAAAGATATGTGTATTGATAATGCTATAAAACAACTAAATGATGTTATTCTTTTTTTTTTGAAAAATATAGAGAAGGTGGATTTGAAAAGGCTTTAATTGTTGCTAAAGAATTAGCTAAAAGATGAATATAGAACCTAATTTTCAAGAGAAACATGTACATCATAAAAATAGAAAATATGATGAAAATGTTGGTAATGAAACTATAAAGACGCCTATTGAATGTTTTAGAACTGATTATTTTTTGTATATAATAGATCAGGCTAGTTCTTCACTTAGAAGTATATTTGAACAATTTAAAGAGTTTGAAACTAACTTTGGTTTTTTTGTTTAGTATAGAAAAAATAAAATCATTGAGTGAAGGTTGTTTAAAGGAAAAATGCATAATCTTCAAAATATATTGAAACATGATGATAAATAAGATACCGATGGTTTAGATTTATGTCAAGAATTAAGATTTTTAAGAGATATTATTCCATTAGAATGTAACATGCTTATTAGTACACTTAATTATACTAGAAAGTTTAATTATTTTCCAAATGCATATACTGCTTATAGAATCCTGTTAACCATTCCTATAACAGTTGCTTCGGCGGAACGAAGTTTTTCAAAACTAAAATTGTTAAAAAATTACCTAAGATCTACAATGTCACAAGAAAGATTGAATGGCTTAGCTATTTTATAAATTGAAAAGGATTTGCTATCCAAATATGATTACGAATACATTATTAAACACTTTGCTTCCATTAAAGCTATAAAAGTAAACCTAATCTAATTATATACATGTAAATAAGGACTTGTTTTTTTGCTTCTTCAAATATTTTTTGAGGAATTTTTTTTAAGTCTGCCAATTATAGAAAAAAATTTGTAATTTCCGGTCCGAAGCCTAGAGGATAAAAGAGGAGGGTTTTTGAAGGTTAAAATTTTATTTTTGCTGTTTAAATAGAATTTGCAGACTTGAAGGAGATGGAGTATGGCAGATGATTGGCGGTCCTAAACATGTTGATTGGCAGCTGTTAAACTTACTGATTAGCAGTAGGCAGGTTTTTTTTTGGTCAAAAGGACCACATATTTCTGTTTTGCTTTGAGCCTCAAGAAAGCTTGAGTCGACCCTACTCAATACCAGAGTGAGACATAATGGTTCATAAATCAGGTTATTCCATAGATGAAGTAATTATTATCAATTTAAGATTCCAAATAATGATTTAAATCATGGATTGACAACTCTTGGGTGTGATGTTGGTGTGCTTAAGTTTTTTCAATTTGTTGAAAATCATAAGACCATTAAGATTTACATTAATCGTTTAGAAGCAATGTTGCATACTATTAAAGGCAATGCCTTATAGACGCGGGATTGGGAAATGAAAATGATTATGATTATAATTTGGGTGATTATAATGACATTGATTATGAGCATTTAGATTTCATAGTTGATGGAGACATCATTGTTGAAGATGTATAGATTGATATGAATGAATTTACAGTGCTAGTTGACAAGAAATGGATGTAGAAGATGAAGAAGTTGATATTTTTAGAGGGTGAGTTTGATCTTGAAGATTTTGATAATTCGAGTGATGGAGAAAATGACCTTCCTTAGAGAGAGCTCTTGAAAAATTAAGAAAAACAAATACGAAGCAAAATGATGATGTAATAGTTCCATTCTACATGGGATAGACTTTTAACAGTAGGGAGGAAATAAAAAATATGTTGAAAAAGCAAGCAAAAGACACTAAAAGACAGCTATGTATAGCAAAAAATTACAAGGTAAGATTCTGTGCTGCCTGGCTAGGAAAAAATCCAGTTTTTGGAGGAAAAAGGCAAGATGACAGAAATGGAAAATCATAAAAGCAGGTGGATCCGAAGGTATTACTGAATCCTAAAAGGAAAATGGTTCAAACTCTATATTGAATAAAACAAAAAAAAAAGAGTATCATAAGCCAACTTCTTCTTGGATTTTAAACATTGTCAACCCATTAAAAAGAGGATATGTGGATTGTTAAAATGTTTAAGGAAGAGCATAATTGCCTGCACACAATGCAAACATTTATGGACCCAATCTATCAACCCGACAACACTCGTTCATCAAAAGCATCACAAACAAATTGTGAGGCCAAAGAAAAAATGAGCATGGTTGAAGATGAATTGTGTCAAGACATTAAAAAAATTTAAAAGGCCATAAGAGAGAACAAAGTGACTTGTGTTGTATGCAAAATCAAAAGGTTTCAACAAAAGGTCATGTCAAGGACATTGGAGCTTCAAATTAATATTTTTTGGATATATATGAACATTTTTTTTATGGTAATGATATGATCATTTTGCCTAATTTTGTTGCATCATGCTAGACTTTGAGCTGTTTAATGGCATTTTCTTGCATATGGTTATTTATAAATGTTTCATGATATTTTCTATTTTATGGTAGACTTTGAATGTTTCTGGTTATATAATAAATAAATGTTTTATGCATAAAATTTTGTAACTTGCATTTTTAGGGATGACAAAGGATATTGGAAACACACTCAGGACATTGGAAAGACAAAAACTTGATTTTTGATATTGAAGGAAATTTAGTACATAAATCCCAAAAGGTCATTTCAAAGTTAGGCATGAAGGTCAGCGCGACTGTGTTGAATTTACGTAATGAGTTGAGAAAAGGATATCGGGAAAACTTGGATGACATTTGAAAGACAAAAACTTGATTTTTTGACGATGAAGGAAATTTTAGACATAAACCCAAAACGCCCGTGTAAAATTTAGTCATGCAGGTTAACACGAGCGTGTTGAGTTTATGTAGAGAGCTGAGAACAAAAAATCATAAAATTTAAGAATTTTTAGTCTTAATTTTTATTAGCTAATATTGAAAAAAAAAATGGGATTTTGTTTTAACATTAAATCTAACAGGGTTAAATTAAATGGAATAAAAAAACAATTCATTTAAAACTATAATGTCTACTAGGCAAAATTTAAACTATTGGACTAAAATAACAATTCTAGTGAAATAATGGGGATGAAAATGACACTTTACTAAACAACATTTATTATTTTATAAAGTTAAGATACCTATAAAAATGATTTTTTGCTATAAGTCAAATAGAATACGAGCCCATCAAACGAACCCAACATTGAGTTAATGCTTAATAAACAAGATATAATAAGGGAAGATAATATATTGTATGTAAATTGTAGATTTTGTGTATATTTAATAATAAACATGACCCTTTATATAATAGGGCTGAACATGTAACATATATTCATTCTACCAATGTGGGATGTAAACAATAACTCTATTTGTCTAATACTCCACCGCAAGCTAAGGCCGATAAGCGACCTGCAACTTGGATCTCAAAAGAATAACCCGTTGTGACAACAATGGCTTAGTGAAGATACCAACTATGTGGTCATTTGTAGAAATGTACTGAACATTCAGCTTTCTTTGAGCCACTTCTCACGAACAGAATGAAAGTCAACCTCCACATGCTTTGTACGCGCATGGAACACTGGGTTTGCAAATAGGTAAGTGGCACCTAGATTGTCACACCATAAGGTTGGAACCGATGGCAAAGGCCCAAGTCCGGACGGGCATGATGTCGGGTAGAGTGATGTCTTGCCATCCCGAGTCAGGTTACACCTTGCCAGGAAGGCTAGGAGAGTTGTAAGAAAGGGCTGTCTTGGTCTTACCAAGAACCAAGACCTTACTTTAAGCCTGGTTAGCAATATATGTAAGAAGTACGGCTGGAAGAAGAAACGCCCGGTTATAGTTGGCAAGTTGGCAAGACCAACTCGTTCGTATAACTCACGTTGAGGTATTTACTTGCTGGGTCTTGGTAGGAGACCTGGAGCTACCGTTCCTTGCTATCCGGCTACGGCAAGAACGGCGCCTTACTATACTTCAGGAGGAGACCTCCTGCGACCATGCTCCGACATCGAGATCAGTCACCGGTAAGTCGGCGATGATATATAAGTGAAAGTGAGAGTAGAGGTGAGAGCCAAGATTGAATGTGTGAGGTCCTTTGCTGAATGCCTTGCTCCTCTATATATAGTGCTGGGAGTCCTGTGAGCCTGTGCTCTCCCATATTTACTCCATTCCTCTTTGGGTGTCATATCTTCTTGGTATCCAGACATTTTCCTTGATTACCGTGACTAGTTCCTTTTTGGTATAAGAATGGTACTGTTGCTATCTGTTGCTTTCTGTCAACTCTGTCATTTCGTGAAACACCATCTTTACCCTTTAGACACAAGATGGCTTCCTTTGTCACCTTCTAGGCTCCTTTTACGCCTTTATATGTACGATCAAATTTATTCGACTCATGTATGTTTGCTGTCTGGTTGTCTGGCTGTCTTGCCTTGTGTCGTTGGATTGTTTAGCAAGTTAGTCAGGATATTTCACTTGTCCTTGCCGTCTTGGTAAGTCAGCCAGGATGTCTTTGACAAGATAGCCAGGATACTCTATCGGTCTATCCTACGTCATCACGTTTCAAGCCAGGTGAGTTCAGCAACTGTGTCTGCCAATGCCTTGTACTCAGATTCTGTAGATGACCGAGATACAGTGCGTTTTTTGCGAGCCGGCCTGGAAATTAAGTTAGAGCCGACCATAATAAACAAGATATAATAAGTGAAGATAATATATTGTATGTAAATTGTAGATTTTGTGTATATTTAATATATTAAACATGACCATTTATATAATAGGGCTAGACATGTAACATATATTCATTCTACCAATGTGGAATATAAACAATAACTTTATTTGTCTAGTAATGCTTGACATGAAGTTTGTTTACAGAATTTTGAGTTTTTAGATATTGGTTTACTTTTAAATAGTTATACGTCATTATGTCAATACATAACATATAGTTATTTAGGGGAAAAATCAAATAAAAAGTATATTTTGCCTAAAAAGACTAAGAATGATTTTTAAAATCTTCAAACCAACCCAAACAAACTCCGATTTAACTCATTTTGATGGCATTGGAACCGTCTCATCGAACCTACAATATTAGATTTTAAGTTTTCGTTTTAACAACTAGATTTAGATTTTAGGTTTTGAGACTTGGTTAGGGTTTATTGTTTATGATTTAAGGTTCGGGTTTTAGGGTTTGACAAGCCGGTTCCAATGATGCAAAAATGAATTCAATTGGGGTTTCTTTGAGTCGTTTTCGAGTTTTTAAAATCCTTCTTAGCCTTCTTAGACAAAATAGACTTTTTAAAAAAACCTTACCCTAGTTATTTAAACGTGAAGTTTTTTCATGTTGATTTAAATATATTTTTGATTTATAGATATAGCTTTCCTTTTAAATATTTACGTCTCATATAGCTATTTAAACCTGTTTTATGAGTTTTTTTAAACCTCAAATTTTAATATTTAATACTAATAAAAGCAATCAGGGACATTTATTATTATTATTATAGGACATGATCAAATAAAAAAAAATTTGCCTAAAAAGTATATCCAAAACACCTTAAACCGACTCAAACGAACTTTGATTAGAGTCATTCAGACGATTTCGGAACCGTATCGTCAAACTATACAATATTAGCTTTTGAGTTTTGGCTTTAATGTTAAGCTATAAAATTTAGGTTTTATGGTTTTATTTTTAACTTTTAGATTTTAACTTTAAACTTTAAGGTTTAGTTTTAGTATTGTGTTTTATGGTTTAGGGTATAAGGTTTGACAAAACGGTTGCAATGACATATGAATAAGTTAGTTAGGAGTTTGTTTGGGTTGGTATTCAAGTTTTAATTTATTTTTTTCATTTTTTTATAAAATTAACATTTTAGAGAGTAATTAATTGTCACACCCCCACCTCTCGTGTCACAACCCACGCCGCGTGCGGAATCCACGGCGCGTGACTATGTGTTCATGTGCCAATGTTGGAGAACAACCCATGATTAGTATGTTTCATAAAGTTAAATTCATTTAACACGCATAACATACATATTATACAACAAAGTTTATCATAAGATATCTATTATACAATACGAAGCTTTTGTTTTCTTTCTAGGTCACAACTAGTTCTGCTGTTGATCCTGACCTAGATTAATTTGCTGTCGTTCCCCAATACCTGAAACATGTAGATAAAAGTCAACTACGAATAGTTGAGTGAGATTCATAGGTTTTGATGATTTAAAATGATTATTCAGACAATGATTTTCATGATACAATATTCACAAGTGATCAAGTAGGTACTTTGAAATTGAATCCACCTGGGCATGCAAACATCAAACCTAAAGAATAATGCTAACGTTTGGCGACCCCCAAACGCCGTAGTTTCAACGTCCAGCTACCCGCCGGAACGCCGTAAGAATAATGCTAACGTTTAGCTACCTGCTAGAACGCCGTAAGAATAGAGAATCTTGAGTTCCCGCATATGATCATACCGGTACTACCAAGGGCTTGATAACAAGTTAATGATGTTCACATAAGAATAGTCCCAAATAGCCTCCACATAACCAAAGTTCCCAAGTGATACGCTTGTTTTTAATATATTGATAAAATATTTGTTTCATGGTAGTTGATAAATGTTTATCATGACGTTCCTCATGATAACGATATATGATTTCACAATGATTGATAAGATATGTTTTAAAAAAATGTCAACATGTTCCACCCCGAATTTAGAAACAGAACATTAAAAGGGACTATGAATCTCACCGTTATATACGGATGATGATGATCTTGATGTTCAGCTGATAGAAAATCCTATATGGTTCCTATAACAATTTATGACTAACTGAATTAGTCACAACGTTTTCAGATTAATCAAATAGATGTTGTTGTTGATTATTTCACTTAAGACAATTCCTAGATGAATTTTTGGCTTAGGAATAATCAATCCTTGTTATTGATCATTTAGGTATCATGAAACATGAGAATGTGATATTAAAATAGACTTAATAACCATGCTCAATGTACTCATCTGATTGTTATCATAAACATCAGATCGTTATTCCAGTGATTATCTTTATGCTTATCATTAGTTTGAAACACTTGGATAAAACCTAGCATTTCAAGAAATGATCAAGACAATCACAATCATTGATACACTCAAATGGTTTAAATCATTTTAATTTAAGATATAGTTTCATGAAAATCGGGCATTACAACGGCTCAAAACAAGGATTTACCCGTTAGAACATCGTGTTCTTTGTTTATAATCAATCCTAGCCATCATCTAGGCAATAATCAACAACCCTAACTATTTCATTACGTTCAAAACAAGATTTAACCAATAAAAAATCGAGCTGGAAGATTAAAAACGAACCGTTACCTAATCTGACGGATTTCTCGGACTGATATGATGATCGGGACTTGTATATATGTTCCTTGGTGCGATCCGGATGTTTAAACACCTCAAAATGGAGATTTAATGGTAAAAATGTTGAGTTTACGCGTCTGGAAGTCGAGAATTAGGATGGGAATGAAATCTGATCAAGAAAATCAGATTTTTAAGCTATCTGCATCCGTCGCGTACCGCGGAGAGTGTCTTCGCGTACCTCCACCGCCTTAGTTAGACTCGATTTTGTTTTCGCGATTCCGGGAGCATACGAACTCCGTTTTGCGCACGGTTTTCGCCTACGTTCACGATTTTTCGAGCTCTTTCCAATGGTCATAATCTCAAGACCTAAAGAGTTCAAAATATTTGACCTCTTATTTAACGCTATATTCGATTCGGTGTATCTTGAAATCGGAGCGTCGTTTCGAAATTTCGCTTCCACTCATTCTCTTCATTTTCTAGTTATGATTCTAAACATCAAATCGGTTGGTCATCTATTTAAATAAGCATTATGTGATGGATGTTTCTTTGCGATCTACTAACACCATTTTTCACATACTATCAACCTGTAACAATAAAAATCATCAAATCAACGTGGACTTCAAGCACGACCACATATGATTTCGTCGTTAATGACGTAATTCTCGATTCAATTGTCACATCTCGTCACCTGAGATTAGGGGTGTCGAAAATACCCGAACCCGATTAACCCGACCCGCACCCGAACCCGAATAAGCTTAATAGGGTCGGGTTATTCGGGTCAAAAATGTTAGTCGGGTTATTCGGGTCAACCCGATTAACCCGAACTGTTAATAGGGTCGGGTTTCGGGTATATTTTTAAAAGTTAGTCGGGTTTCGGGTCAACCCGAATAACCCGAATAAGAATGATTTTTATTTTTTTATATATTAATTATTAAATGTAAGATATATTCAACTTTTTACCAAAATATGACAATAACTATTAATCAAATTATATATGAAAAATAAATTATTTACATATTTTTCATTGAATTATGTTTATAAAATGAATTATTTGTAGAAATTTAAAATTAGGAAAAGATAATAACAAATAAACACCAACCCGACTAACCCGATTGACCCGACCCGAATAACCCGTGACCCGACTAACCCGAACCCGATTAACCCGAGCGTTATTCGGGTCGGGTTACGGGTTAATAATTTTTTAGGGAAAACCCGACTAACCCGACCCGATTAACCCGAAACCCGATCGGGTTGACCCGATCAACACCCCTACCTGAGATGATGTCATTCGTCACCGTGAGAAGGTTGCGGAAGCATAGTGGTGATGTCTCAGAGATGAGGTGTGACTTACTTGATCCGATATCATAGCACACAGATTAACTTAAAAGAAATACATTACGAGGATCATTATTACAATTAACAGTATAGTTTACAAACTAGGTTTATTACATAACAAATTATTTAATTACAAACTTATGAAGTGCGTCCTCACCCGATGGTCACTGTCTTCCTGCAAAAGTTTTAAGTTTAAAAACGCCAGCACAAAGCTGGTGAGTTCATACAGTTCAAGTTCAATGATATGATATGATATGTAATACAAGTTCTCAAAATATTCAGCGTGAGATAACCATGGGACCCGTATCTAGTTCATTTCGGACGTGATTCTACGTACTTCAAAGACATTACCTACTGGTAATCTCTTATGCCTCATTATCTTAATGCCTATCACAACATTAAGAAGTTATAGTAAAACAGGTAACAAACATTCACATCAAGGGGAGTTGCAAACTCCTAGCAAATGGATTGTCAGCAGATAATACTATCATTGTTCCCTGTTCGGCCCCACACGGGTTCACTAGATACAGTTCAGTAATGAGGACTTTTAGGTTTTGTGACAGAGTTCTGGTTTACAACACAATCCCATGAAATCGTATAGATGCTAGTGACACATATCATATAGTTTTGAAAAGTTTCACAGTGCTACCCCGATGTTTATAAAAGATTAAAAAGAAAAGGGGTTGTACGAAACTCACCTGATAATACAGAAGTAGCAGAATATCTCGAAACTGATAATAAAGAGATGATTCTGCATTTATTTATGTTTAATGAGTTATTTAGGTTTTAACTTACCGATTAGATCTTTCTGAAAGTTCAATGTCAAAGAGATTGCTTTGAAAGTCATCAAACTGAGGTTAAGCATTTAATCAAGTATTTTAATGTAGTATCATACAATGTATGATAATGTAGGAACCTACATTGAATTAGATTCCTAATACAAGGTTGATGACACTCTTGATTAATCATAATAGTTTCGGATTAACCAAATAGTTAATGTTGTTGATTATAATGCTATAACAGTTTCTAGATAGTTTAATGGCTTAGGAATGATCAATCCTTGTTATTGATTACCCAAATATCATGAAATATCACAATGTAAAATTAGAATAAGTGTAATAACCATGTTTAACATACTAATCTGACTGTTATCATAAACATCATATAATCGTTCCAATAAGTATGTTAATGATCTTGATTAGTTTGAAATACTTGGATTTAACCTTTGCATTTCAAAGATTAATCAAACTAATCACCCACATTGTTACAATTAAATGGGTTAAACCATTATAATTATAGTTGGGATTCCATACAAACCGGGCATTACAAAGGATCAAAACAAGGATTTACCCGTTAAAACATCGTGTTCTTCGTTTATAATCAATCATAGCCATCATCTAGGCAATAATCAACAACCCTAACTATCTCATTACGTTCAAAATCAAGATCTAATCGATCAAAATCAAACTAGAAGGTTAAAACGAATCATTACCTAATCCGACGGATTTATGCGGTTAAAACAACGATCGGGACTTGAAAACACGATCCTTGGTGCGATCCACGCGATCAAAAGGCTTTGAAATGGTGATTTTATGGTTTAGGATGCTAAACTTTCGTATGGGAAGGAAGAAAAGTCGAGTAGAAGAATAAAAATGAAGTTCCCCATGCGATTTGATCCTTAATAAAAAAATTTGCCGACATAAGGTCCCGGGCGCATCGCCCCGGCTCGGCGTGTGGCCCGGGGCGTACCTCCCTAGGGAATTTTGTCCAATTTTTGATTTAATATTCATTTCGCGATTCCGGGCAATCCGTAACTCCATTTTGCGCACGATTTTCGCACACGTTCACCATTTTTCGCATACTATCAACCTCTAATAATCAAAATTGCTAAATCATCGTGGATTTCAAGCACGACCAAATGTGCTTACGTTATTAATGCCGAATTTTTCGTACGCAATTGTCACATTAATGAACAAAACATTGCAAAATCAAAAGCGGCTCTAGTTTACGGTCAAATGAATGAACCGCCAAGAGCTCGTATGAGAGTTGGTTTGACTGACCTAACTATAGCAGAATATTTTCGAGATGTTAATGAACAAGACATTCTTTCCCCTTAATATTCTATGCTATTAACTTTCTTGTTTTCTCACATTTCTTATTTAATTATTAATTTTATTAGTTAGGTATAGATTATAGATTATGCATATGGATATATAGTAACTAATATATTATAAATCCAATGAATTTAATATGAAATTAATTATAAATTTTATGAATAAACTTATTTTTTTAACTAAAATTTCCTCTTTAATTTTCTAAATGCCATCAAGTTTAAATTATATTTTTTCTGAATATTCAAAAAATAATGATACTAATTGTTTTTTATGTTGAAACAATTGAAATATCTAATATGGTTAAATAATTTGAATGGTACAAATATAATACGCACAATGAAAAAAATAGGTGATATTAAAATCAAAGTTTTAATTCGTGATTTTTTATATGTGTTAATGTAAGGGAGTGCTTGTTTACCTCTTAATGATTCCATTAAGAGCTAAGGTCTGAACCGGTCAGACACAAGGGTGTTTGTTTCAATTTTATTTCACCTTTGAATGGTTAATCACACATCTGAATAATTAAGTAAAAAGAAGAGTCAGAATGGAAAAACAAACCCTAGGGGTAAAAATTCTCTCTCCACTTTTTCTTCTTCAATTCCCTTCTTTCACGATCGCCACCCCTGCCTCTTCTTTCACGATCGCCGAACGAAACCACCACCAGTCGCCGCTGCTTCAACCTCCTGCCGCCGCTTAAACCACCATACGCTTCAGCCTCCGCATATCCAAGGTAAGAGCTTCTTTTTTCATTCGATTTGGCTCTGATTTTCGTTCGATCTACTTCACCTTCAATCGCCGCTTCGGCCATTAGCGATCGGCGACCGCTTCGGCCACTGGTCCTTACTGTTGGTAGGTGTTTAGGATCTTGAAGGTGTTTTTTTGAAGGTGTTTGCAAGAACCACCGGTGCCACGTACCACTGTTTAGGATATTGAAGGTCCTTAATTTGTTCATTGAAGGTGTTTTTTTGATAAGTTATTTGTTCTTGTCATACGCCAACAACCAATAAATGTTATTAAATGTGCTTATTGTGTTTTAAAGGCAAGATTCCCTATCCTGAAGCAAATGGCACCCTTTTCTTTCCCGATACAAAGGGACATAGTGAATGCTTGTTTTGTTGTTCATAATCTTATTAGGAAATGCAATATTCATGATCATTTATTTATGGACTACAACGACATCATTATTTTTTCTGAAACACATGGTGGAGAAAGTGACGGCGTATTCGTTCATGACATAGAATGAGGGTCACAACAGGTTGAGTATATGACTAGTTTTCGTGAGCAGATAGTTGCTGAGTATATGACTAGTTTTCGTGATCAAATAGTTGCTCAACTAATTTAGAATTTTTATAATGTTTGTTGTGTAATTTTCATGAATTTTAGTATGTTTTCATGGATTTTTAATGTTTGATGTGTAATTTGGAATTTTATTATGTTTTTTTATTATAATTATATATAATTTAGCAATGTTATTCAAAATTCTGCTCAAACTGCTGATTTAATTTAGCACAGATAATACAGAAGGTTAAAACAGTCATTCTTTATATTCGTTCAGAGGTTAAACCAAACAACATTATTGATTCAACACTTAATTGATTTAGAGCCCCTTATTCGTTCAGACATCTTGCTGGTTAAACACTTAATGATACAGATTCTACCAAACAGTCCCTAAATTACAAGAGTTAATTTAACTATGTTAAAAGTGTGTGTAACTTTCATCAACCTTTATTTTTTTAAAGACATTTTGACAACCATATATTTTTCCGGTTTATATTATATTTTGTTCAATATTGTAATATAAGAGTTTATCTCACTTTTCATATACATGCTTTTTGAATACACCAGTTTCGATTACTAAGGATACAACATTTCATTTATTAATTACTAGATTATTACCCCGTGTATTACACGGATTTGATATAAAATATTAAATAATTTGTAATAAAAATTTAAAAATTGTGAAAGGATTTTTTAAGATAAAATGATTAATTTACATATTAATGAATACTTTAACTAATAAAAAAATAATTAAAAACTTTAATAACTATACAAACGATATGTAATCTTTTGATTTTTAACAGTTATATATTTAAACTAACTGATAATAAACTTCATCATTTGTTCTATCAAATGCTAACTTTTATAAATAAATAAGGTATAATACAATTTATGTAATTATTAAAATTTAAATGATTGAATTAAAAAATAACGTTAAACATAAGGACAAAAAGCGTAACTTTGTCTATCACTTTTTATTTTGTTTTTTTAAATAAATTAAAAAATGATATTGGATTATAAATATCTTATTGTTTAAAGCTCTAGTTTATAGTTTATTTTATTTTTTATACAAAAGATTTTTATAGAAAAATTGTTTCTTATATAACTTTGATATTCTAAAAATAAATTTTTTCTTATTTCAAAAAAAAATTAATATTAAAAAAATTCATATCTTATAACATTTTTTTAAATGTTTTTGAAATAAAAGGATTAATAATATAATTAGTTAGTAGTATTATAATTATTTAATTAGAAAGAGAATACAATTATTTAATAGAAGAGAATTAAATGAATTTAATAGAAAATTGACATTTGATATTAGTGTTATAATATTGTGACAAGTAACAAAATTTATTTTCTTTTATTAGTATAGTAAAATATGTAAGACACGGATTCAAACATAATTAATATGATATATCACTTTAAATATCAATCTTTAATTTGTATTTACTTTTTTTTACCGAACACATTCTAAAGTAAATAGAATGTTTAAAATCTTTAATTTTCTTTAATTCTTTGGCGAACAATCTTTAACGCATTATATGATAAAATCAACTATAAAGAAAAATTATTGCTTATAAATAGAGTGGTAACATCTTTCACGATAAACACGTGTGTTATAAGATTCAACTATATTTTAGAATCTTTTATATATAATTAAAAAAAAAGCTTCAATTTTTGGCACATGCCAATTGTCATCTTCAAATTCATGAATCTTTCCTCTCACATGGATCATGTTGTGACCCCGTATAACAATTTACGTGGACCTAATGACCCACACACGTATTTTGAAACCATAATTATTGCTTCCTCTTGGGATCGCCATATTTTCAATACATCGGCTTCGTTCGTCATCGTTATAGAGCTGCGATGTATTCCATCATTCTAAGTCCCTTTTTTTAATGACCGTGTGAACACACTTGCGTGCTAAACCTCGGATCCCTCAATACTCGACTAATCGAGAAGAACAAGTAAAACGCGCAAGGGCGAAGCTTAGTGAAGACCGGGGGGGCGGCCGCCCCCCCTGTTTTTTCGTGCAGTAGTGTATATTTCCCGATACGTAGTGTAAAATTTTTTAAAAACATTTATTTCGCCCCCCCTAAAAGAAAAAAAAATTATTTCGCCCCACCTAAAGTTTCGGTCAAGCTCCGCCACTGAAAACGCGGTCACAAGCAACCGAGTCGGTGGCCTACAATGAAAATTGTTCAAAGTGGGGATTGAAACTGAGACTTAAAAGTTGTATTTTCTTCACTTTAACCACTACATCCCTTTTTTAAAGATTAGTCTTTTCTTCATAATAACCACTACATCCTTTTTTAAAGGTTACGTCTTCTTGTATCCTTCAATTTGATCTTCTTTTCTTCATGTTGGTGTTGGATGTTACCCAAAAAGTTAAAAAAAAAAACTTATTTTAACATTACCAAACATTTTTTTCATTTGTTCACTTCTTTATAAAACCAATAAATTATTAATTTATTTTCAAAAATCCCAAAAACCACTATAAAAAACATCTTTCATTCATTCCCTTCACACAATTGTTTAATAAACATATTTCTTCAATCGATCAGACCCCAAAGGCAGTTCTCTAACTGGCTTAGGCCATGTTCGGTTTTGCTTATTTTATTTCAAAAGGACTTTTTGTTAAAAGTGTTTATTAACTCATAACTTTTTGAAATGAAGTTTTTAAAAATGTGTTTGGATTAGTTTTTTCAAAATTAATTTTCAAAATGACCAAAAATGACATTTTTTTTATTAAAACTATTTAATATTATTGGGTAAAAGGTAAAAAGTGAGGTAAATTTGTAATTTTATTTTAATAAGTCATAAGTCATTTTGAAAAGCTAAAATTTTTAGCTTTTGAAAAACAACTTATCACCCTTTTACAAAAAGTCATTTTCAAAAGTCCTTTTAAGTTTGACAAACAACTTATTTACTTATTGGCTTTTCACTTATTTACTTATTGGCTTTTGTCATTTTTAAATGAAATCTCAAACATATCAAACATGACGATCAGACACAAAACGTTCTCTCCTGGTAAGCTCACCATTTTCAAAAGTCCTTTTAAGTTTGACAAACAACTTATTTACTTATTGGCTTTTCACTTATTTACTTATTGGCTTTTTGAAAAAGCCAATAAGTAAATAAGTCATTTTTAAATGAAATCTCAAACATATCAAACATGACAATCAGACACAAAACGTTCTCTCCTGGTAAGCTCACCACTTTTGCCCCTCATCAGCTTCACCAATCTCTTCCATCTGAACCCTATCTCGTTCAATCTCCAAACAGTCTACATTCTCTTCAAAAAAAACAACCTCAATCGAAACCCAAACAATCCTCCACAGATTGCACAAACAAAATAAAATCAAACGTACCGTTAGAAGTTCCTACTCGATTGTCCTCTGCTTCGGCTTAGGAGTATGATGAAGGGGGAAAGTTACGAGCTCGGAACTGAACGTTAAATGGTGGTGAAAATTCGATGTGGTTTTCGGTTGGGTTTCTAGGGGGCGGTTTTTGTGTTCTTGTTCGTCAGAAGAAAAGGTGCGATGATGGCAATCTTGTTCGTCGACAGAAAGGGGATGATGGCGTTCTTGTTCTTGGTAGTCGGCGTAGGGTTTTCATTTCAGAGAGAGAGAGGGAGGGAGAGGCACAGAAAGGGGTGATGGTAGGGGCGTACACGGTTCACTTTCAAATCGAGAAATCGTCCAAACCGGATATCGGTTTGATTTTACGGTCAGTTTTTTTCAAACATTTGGTTGGTTAAAAATCAGATCGCACCGGACCGTATTTGTGTATATATAAATAATATATATAGGGAGAATATCAAATGTTAACCCATGTTTATTATTAATGTAAGTGAGCCTTACATTAATTTAAAAAAAAACCTACACCATTAGATTTACTTTAGTGTGGACCCCAAGTAATAAGATGTAGTTATTCGGTTAACGCAATAAGGAAGAGTTAACATATATATATATAGGGATTGAATCCTTTGAAAACCTAACTTTAGAGAGAAAACCCTTAAACCCTATGTGAGCCACTCATTTGGAATCTTGAAAATAAATATGTGGTCCACATTAAACCTGAATAAAAAATTGGGTTTTAAATAAACAAATCATTTTTAATGTGGGTTAATGTGGACCACATATTTATTTTCAAGATTCCAAATGAGTGGCTCACATAGGGTTTAAGGGTTTTCTCTCTAAGGTTGAGTTTTCATTGGATTCAATTCATATATATATATATATAGGATTGAGATCAAATAATAACCCACTCTTAAAGCAATAACCCAATAACTTTGCCAAAATAAAGCCGAATCTTGAATTTTTTTTGAACATCATTGTAACACAATTAGAACATTATGTTCTTTTATGAGTTTGTGAAAATTCATAACCGTTTAAGAGATATCATCGTTGTAAGTTTTTGACAAAAACAGTTACAGTGCTGTAACTCAAAAACTTACAACGATGATATCTCTTAAACGGTTATGAATTTTCACAAACTCATAAAAGAACATAGTGTTCTAATTGTGTTACAATGATGTTCAAAAAAAAATTCAAGATTCGGCTTCATTTTGAATAAACAAATCATTTTTAATGTGGGTTAATGTGGACCACATATTTATTTTCAAGATTCCAAATGAGTGGCTCATATAGGGTTTAAGGGTTTTCTCTTTAAGGTTGGGTTTTCATTGGATTCAATTCCTATATATATATATAGGATTGAGATCAAATAATAACTCACTCTTAAAGCAATAACCCAATAACTTTGCCAAAATAAAGCCAAATCTTGAATTTTTTTTGAACATCATTGTAACACAATTAGAACATTATGTTCTTTTATGAGTTTGTGAAAATTCATAACCGTTTAAGAGATATCATCGTTGTAAGTTTTTGACAAAAACAGTTACAGTGCTGTAACTCAAAAACTTACAACGATGATATCTCTTAAACGGTTATGAATTTTCACAAACTCATAAAAGAACATAGTGTTCTAATTGTGTTACAATGATGTTCAAAAAAAAAAAATTCAAGATTCGGCTTCATTTTGGCAAAGTTATTGGGTTATTGCTTTAAGAGTGGGTTATTATTTGAACACTTCCATATATATATATATATATATATATATATATATATATATAGGGATTAAATCCTATGAAAACTCAATCTTAGAGAGAAAACCCTTAAACTCTATGTGAGCCATTGATTCAGAATCTTGAAAATAAATATGTGGTCCACATTAAACCTGAATAAAAAATTGGGTTTTGAAGAAACAAATCATTTTTAAAGTGGGTTAATGTGGACCACATATTTATTTTCAAGATTCCAAATCAATGGCTCACATAGGGTTTAAGGGTTTTCTCTCTAAGATTGGGTTTTCATTGGATTCAAATCCTATATATATATATATATATATGAGAAGTGTTCAAATTATAACCTATGGATAAAGCAATAACCAATTAACTCAAATCTAATAGCTAAGTAAAAGTTGAGTGTATAGAATTGTGACATGTGTCATTTTTCTTACTTAAATACACAAGGGTATTTTCGTCATTTGCAACATATTAAAAAACTAGAATTAATTTGATGATGCCATGTGTCACATTCTAATATAATTTAATATGTATATTTTTTTTATTTAAAGTTACCCCCTCTTTTTTATACATCCATAACTTTTTTATGCCATAATATTTTTTTTAAAAAATTGCACAATTTTACTCGTCTTATTTTTTTTCTCTAATTCCGTTATAGTCTTGACTATGTTTTTTTATTTTTTTCGCTGCGGCAGGGTTTTGAACCCAAGACCTCTCATTTGAATAATCATGTGCTCATTGGTAACCTTTTAACCATTTAAACTTAAGTTATTTCTTAAACAAGGCTATGAATTATTAAAGTAGTGGCTACGAGATCGTTTTTTTAAAGCGGTTCTATGATTATTTTTTGAGGCCGTCGGTGGAAACCGCTTCAATTGATGTATTTTTGAGGCATCAATGTAAAACCGCTTTAATGTATATGTTTATTGAGGTGGTTAATTTTTTGAGTATGTGAATTACTTTAGAATTTTCATTTTAGATCCTTAAGTTTGTGATTCTATTTTTAAATCCCCTAAAATATTTAATATTTACAAGGTCTTAGCACGTCTATACATTATCAAATTCTAGTATCATTTATACCAATTAAATCCTAAACCCTTTAATCTCTTCGTGAACAATTATGTAAATTTCAAGTCTGGTGAATAAAAATTTTGAAAGTTAAAAGATAATTTTTTAAAAAGTTTTGGGTGTTAAATAATTTTTTAAAGTCTCTTTAAACTTTATAGAAGCAACGGTTCACGGTTGTTGTGCAATCTCTCTTTTATTAAACTACAATTATCGATGCTTTTACACTTTTTGGCTATTTAAACAGGATTTGGGATAAAAAGCGGGAACGGTTTTAATGTAGATGGGTTTTGACGGTTTCACACAATTTTGATTAAAAAATTCAAGCAGGAATCTGGGATATAAGGCAAGAGCGGTTTTAATGCATTTGTTATTTCATCTTTGTGTTAAATAATTTTGTGCCAAAAATTCAAAAAATGTGCTAAAAATTCAGTGTGTGTCAAATAAATATAATAAAATGTCAAAATAATTGAATTTATTATTTTTTTCTCTCATATTAAATAATTATAATACGAATAACTATTGATATTATTTACCTTTTCTATGATAAACAATAGTTTTAAATAAATTAAGAATCAATTTTTTTTATTAAAAAACACATTTTAAAAATATGAAAATTTTCTAAAATAAAAACTTTTAACAAAATAAGAAATATTATAAATCAATATTTTTAGAAAATAAAAGTTTTATAAAGAATGATTTTTTTAATTTAAATAAATTATAAACCCTAGTTTATTAAAAAAAATGATTTTTATAAACAAATGACCTTTTTTTTTGAAACGAAATGTATAAAAATTATTATTTTTTAAATCAAAGGTTATAAGAATTACAAGAAAAATTATATCTTTGGTCGCCTATTTTTAATAATATTTTCAATTAGGTACTTTAACTTTAATAATTAATTTAATAATTAAAAAAGGATAAAAATGATGCAATGAACATGATAGAAAATTTTCACTTGTATATCACCGGTGATCAATGATGAAGGGAGTTGACTTCTGTTTTGGTCAATTCATGGATTATCATATCTTATAAAAATAATTCTATAGAAAGACTTGCTATTGTTTTGGTCAATCTTGAGAGTTTTCACAGATTCACAGCTCGATCATAACTTGTGGCATGGAATTCTTCTAATTATTGTCACACCTCATAACCTTATCCAGCAAAATCCATATCCATTCCTCCTATCAAAGGAGAAATTAAAGCAAAGGTATTATCTTTAATTTAATTAAGATGCAGACTGTTTTTGTTATATATATATATGTGTGTGCATATATGTGTGTATATATATATATATATATTTATATTTATATATGTGTGTGCGCGCGTGTGTTATTTATTATTTGTATACAACTGCAGCAGTGGCAAATGGATTTTATAAGTCCAATTGTGATTCCTGCTGTTGAATCTTTGATTCTCCCCATCAAAAAACCTTTTGGTTTCTTGGTATCCTCTAAAAAGTATGTTAAAGATATGAAGAAGGAAATAGATATGCTGAAACACACAGAAGAAGATATTAAAGAGAAAAAGAAGACAGCTGATTCAAACAGTCATGAGGTATCTCATCATGTGTCTGCTTGGTTAGAAGATGCAAAAAATATGAAAGATAAGACGCAAAATATTCAGACAAGTGGAATCAGATGGTTCAATGTGGCAAAGAGATACAAAACAGGAAAACAATGTTATGCTATTACCCGCGAGATAAAAGCTCTCATAGATCGAAACAAAAATGATATCAACTGGACAACTGAACAAAAATCTCTAGCTAAGGTACTATCCAACGTGACACCATCGGTTGATCATGATGGCACCCAGTTTATCTTTGGGTCTAGAGAATTGATATTCAAGGAAGCATTAAAATCCCTCCAGCCAAGTAATGAGACCCATAAGATGATTGCACTATGTGGAATGGGTGGTGTGGGAAAGACCACAATGATGGAACAACTAAAAAAGGCTGTAAAAGATCCCAAAATGTTTGATTGGGTAATCAAGGTGGTGATTGGGGAAAACACTGACCCCATTTCTCTTCAGCAAGCTATTGCACAATACATTGGTAAAGATTTAACCGAAACCAATAAAGATGCAAGGGCTGAACGCCTTCGTGAAAAATTGGTCGACATGTCTGATGATGGCAAAAAGAAAGTTTTGGTAATAATGGATGATATTTGGAAAGAGGTTGATCTCAAAGATGTTGGACTAAGTCCTTTACCAAATGGGTTCAAGTTGTTGTTGACATCACGCTTCGAGTCTGTTTGCACTCAGATGGGTGTTAAACGTGATTCGATTTTTAATTTACGCGTCTTAAATGATGCAGAAGCAAAAACGTTGTTTTTTGGAGTTGTGGGACGTCTTTCAGAAGGTGATGATGATTTAGAGCTCCAAAGGGTAGGAGAAGATATTGTGAAGAAATGTGGTGGTTTGCCAATAGCCATAATAACCATTGCCAAAAGCCTTAGTGGTAACATAAAGGAGGCATGGCAAAAGGCACTTTGGCATTTACAGAAAGATGATCTCAAAGACCTTGAATGCATCACACACAGAATATTTGAGATGAGTTACGAAAATCTCAAGGAGGATGACGACAAAGCAATTTTTCTTCTTAGCGGATTGTTTCCATATGATTTTGATATCTGTATAGAGGACTTGTTGAGATACGGATGGGGACTGAATTTTTTTAAAGATGTCAAAAATTTAGCTACAGCAAGACGGCACGTGAAGATCTGTGTTAACAACCTAATACGCGCAAACTTGTTGATTGAAAGTGACCACATCGGATATGTCAAAATGCATGATCTTGCGCGTGCATTTGTTTTGAGTAATGTTTCAAAAGTCAAGCAAGCCTCAATTGTCAACCATGATAACATAAAAGATACAAATGAGTCTACCTTTGAAAGGATTCTATTTAAGTGCACAGGTATGTCTGAATTTCCTCAACACTTTAATTACTCAAAACTCTCACTCTTAATTCTAATGGATGGGAATAAGATCCTCAAGTTTCAAGAAGATATATACGAAAGGATGAAGAAACTTCAGGTTGTGTCTTATGAGAATTTGGGTATTCCATTGCTTCCTGTAACATTCCAACACCTAACCAAACTTCAAACACTATGTCTTCACTCATGCTTATTGGTAAATGATGTATCTTTTCTTGGAAGTCTTAGCAACTTGGAAATCCTGAGCTTTGCTAATTGTAACATAACTCGGTTGCCGTCAACGATAGGGAAGTTGAAAAAATTAAAGTTACTAGATCTGACGGGATGTGTTGACCTTAGTATTGACGATGGTGTCTTTCAGGACCTGGGCAGTCTTGAAGAGCTCTATATGAGAGCTTATAATGGTAGTCCAATTAGGTTCACAGATGCCAACTGTGATGAATTCGAGAAGCTGTCACAACAGCTTTTCGCATTAGAGTTGGAGTTTTTTGAGAACAAGGCTCAACCAAAAAATGTATCGTTTAAGAACCTTAAAAGGTTCCGAATATCTATTGGCTGTGAATTAGAGTATGATGAAAATGATTCATTTAGAAACACAATCGATTTGGCTATTGATTGCAATGAACTTATTGAATGTGAGATTAGTGATTAGTTTGAAGAAACAGAAGAACTTCATTTACATATGAGTGATATGAAACATCTTGCTGATGTTTCAATGCATCATTCTCTTTCAAGTTTAAGAGTCCTTCATGTTTACAAATGTGCAGACTTAACATACCTCTTCCCAATTCATGTGGCAAGCGGTTTGAAGAAACTTGAGCGGCTCATAGTTTCTGAATGCCCTGTACTCAAAGCACTAGCTGGTGACGATAATGGGGTTGGGGTGATTAAATTTCAGAAGTTGAATTTTATGTCTTTAGAGGGTCTACCAAATATGGTAAGTTTGTGCGACAATGGGATCGAATTGCCAGAAATGGTGGAGCTCATACTTGATTCCCTTCCTAACTTCACGAGCATTTATCCTGACAGTAATACATCATCTCCAATGCAATCATTACTGAACAAAGAGGTACACATTTTTTTTTATTATAATATATGACGCGACATATGTTGTTTATGAGTCTAATAAGTAATAAGGTTTAGTATTGTGCAGGTTGTGATTCCTAAGTTAGAGAAATTAGATATTTCTAGGATGGAGAACTTAAAGCAGATATGGCCATGCCAAATTTCTACAATAGAGAAATATAGTGTTTCATTGTTAAGACAAATTACAGTGAGAGAATGTGACAACCTTGTAAATCTTTTTCCAAACAATCCATTACCATTACTGAATCATTTAGAAGAGCTTGAAGTTCATGAATGTGGTTCTGTTCAAGTGTTATTTAACATCGACTTCAAAAGCTTTTGTGAAATGGAGGGATACGTTAGCAGGTTGAGAAGCATTAGAGTCGTTGATACGTGGAAGCTAAAAGAGATTTGGAGAATGGAAGGTTTAAATAACTCTAAAATCATCATCGATGGATTTAAATGTGTAGAAAGGATTGAGATAGACCGATGTTACAATTTCAAAAATGTATTCACACCTACCACAACATATTTTGATCTTAGAGCACTTACTACATACATTTCGTATAGGACCGGTAATGATTTGGAAGAAGGGGTTATGACAAATGAATCAACTGAGAGCAGCGATGAAGAGGTATGTCATGTCATGCCATCCTGATTGTTTTCATTTTCATTTTCCTAACTATAAAAGGCTAATGATTTTGTTTCTTGACAACTATATGTATCTAATTATCTATGAACTAATTGGTATGAATGCATATACAAAAGAGGTAAATACATGTAATTTTACATGCAGGTTAATGTAATATCAGACATCGATTCTTATAATCTTAATGTCACATACCCATCTTATCTTCTACACGCGTGTCATCACCTTCAACATCTTCAGATAGGAGACGATGAAAGAGTAGAAGTGGTGTTTGATATGGATAGTTCAAGTAGTACAGTTTTACCAACAATTCAAGATACTCAATCGCCACCACTACTTCCGTACCTTAATGTTCTTGAATTATATCAGTTGAAGGAGATGAGTCATGTGTGGAAGTGCAATTGGAATAAATTCACAACGCCTCAACATCAACCTTTGGAATTTCCATTCCAAAACCTGACAGACATATCCTTGTGGAATTGTCACAAAATAAAGTACTTATTTTCACCTTTGATGGCGAAAAATATATCCAACCTAAAGTGGGTCAGTATAGATGAATGTGATGGTATTGAAGAAGTTATTTCATACAGGGATGATGAAAATGGAGATAGTACTACATCTACATCTTCCCATAAAAACATCACATTGTTTCCCCATTTGGACATTCTTGTGCTTAGTAATCTATCATGTCTAAAGCATATTGATAAAGTCCAGGTATGACATTATGATTATTTAGCATTGTAATACATGATACCAAGTATACCCATATGCCTTTTAACGTCTTGGTCTTGATTAATAAAAATCACAAAGAATTAAAATCTTTGTGGTCTTATTAAAGCATGTAATTAAGTATCAAAATATTGGTCCCTAGTCTTGTACGTGTTGTATTGCACAAGGTATGAGTTCAAATCTTTACAAAGACATGATTGTGTGGCATTTAAGGTGTAAGAATTGTTATTCAAATTAATGTAATAAAATTGTTGTTCATCACAGGGTACTCAAGGAATCAGGGCTTGTTGGTCGCTATGCCAATACTCGAAACAGATATCCTTACACAATTGTGATACAATATCAAGTCTAATTCCATGGTATGCAGCAACACAAATGAAAAGGCTTGAAAAGTTGAAAGTAAAATATTGCAAAAACATGATGGAGGTATTTGAAAATGATTCGATTGATAGGAATGCTAACAATGTTGATGAAGGAAGTGATATATTAACAAGTCCAACACTTGGAAATATTACTACTGTTGTTCCTCAACTTTCCAACTTAAAAAGCATGTGTATCACTAAGTGGGACCGCGTGTCACATGTGCTCACATTCTCCACTCTTGAAAGTCTCAAGCAACTCAGAGAGTTGAGAATAGAAAGATGCAATGGAATACAAGTGATTGTAAAAGAAGAACATGAAGCTTCATCAAAATTAGTGGTGTTTCCTCGTCTAGAGACCCTAGAACTTGATGATTTACCAAACCTCAAGGCTTTTTTCTTGGGAACGAATAGCTTCCGTTGGTCTTCATTGGATAATGTCATGATCAATGATTGCCCTCAATTGATGATGTTTACATCTGGAAAGTCCAAAACTCCAAAGCTCCAATACATACGTACAAGTTTAGGCAAACATAATCTTGAATGTGGCCTTAATTTCCAGGTAAACTTTATATAAAGTTGTTTTGCATTATCTACTTAAATGACAATCCCATGTAAAGGTGTTAGTTTAGTCCTGAGTATGTCAGGAAATAACTTTGTATATAATTGTAACACCCTAGGCAAATCCTAAATTGGTGATGTTGTGTTCATAAGGAATGTCATGCCTTATATATTACCAACACATTTATAAGCATTGTTAGTAGATGAGATGAGAATTTCATAGTTGAACGTGCTTGAGTGAAAGCAATCCAGGGATAGGTGAACCTCTGAAATGTTTTCACTCATTCAACTTAAAACAAAGTTGTGAGATACTACTGAGCAAAACGGACAATACTGGTGGTGTGAGGGGTCGGATATTAGAATAACTTAAATAGACAACTTGATTTACAACAATGTAAATGTAATAGATGTACATTACAATTATCTTGCATGATTATGAAATGTGAATTAGAAGATATTTTATGCTAGAAATCCTTAGTATAGTGATAACAAATGCATTGTGTTTTCTTTTTTTCATCTCGTTGCAGACCGCATTTTCAAGTTCAGATCCTACAATTTCAAGAGGGATGCCATGCTCTTTTTATAATTTGGTAGAATTATTTATGAGTGACAGTGATGCTGCAACAGTTATTCCATCTAATGTGCTGCTACAATTGCAAAAGCTTGAAGTGATTAATTTAATGTCATGTAATTCCATAGAGGAAGTATTTGAAGTAGGACCAGAAGGGACGAATAGTAGTGGCTTCAATGAACCACAAAGTGTTGTTAAAGTTCCAAACCTACGACAAGTGAACTTAGAGTGGCTAGATGGTCTCAAGTATTTATGGAAGAGCAATCCATGGATGGTACTTGAGTTTCCAAATCTAACAAGTGTGTCTATTCAACGCTGCGATAATTTGGAACATGTTTTTACATCTTCTATGGTTGGTTGTCTCCTTCAGCTTCGAGACCTACATATTAGTATGTGTGACAATATAGATGTTATTGTCAAGGAAGAAGACGACTTTGATGCCAAAGTTAATGAGATTGTGTTACCTTGTCTAAAGTCTATAAAACTAGAATATCTTACAAGTCTCAGGGGATTTTGGTTAGGAAATGAGACGTTTTCATGGCCGTTCTTGGACACTTTACAAATCAATGAATGCCCCTCGATTACATCTTTCACCAACGGACATTTGGCTACCCCAAAGTTGAAAGTAATCAATACAAGTATAGGATTGTGTAATGTACGTGAAGACCTCAACTCCTTTATAAAGGCCAAACAAGAAGAGGTATGTGCATACATATTAACATGTTCTATTGTTTGATTATTTTTAGAACGACAAACATACACACATATCTGATCCTAATCCTAAACCTGCACCACAACCTACATCGAGTAGGATTTGGACCCTTCAACTCTAGGATAGACAAGAGACGCTTTACCACTACGATATCAACTTCATCTTGTTTGATGGTTATAAAAAAGTTCATTTCATGAACAGAAACAAACTTCCATAAAACTAAAAAAATTAATATCATGGAAGTAGAAATGACCATTTTCAGGCACGCCTGACAGAAAATAATGAAGTTGAGTAGAACAAAATATAGTTTGTTAATTTAAATGTCATTTGCCCTTCTTAAGATACATGTGGTAAGAGCTCCAAATGCTCCCACAACTCTCACCTCTCACCTTTTTTTTTTTTTTTTTTATCAATTTGCTGCAGGGACACCAATTCTAGAACATGCAGATCATACGTTTTGTTTGCAAGGTTTAACAAGGTAAATATTCCTTATATAAAGTAATATAAATTAAAAAAAAAACCTTTAATCCAGTACTGCACTGGTTTTTGACCCATCAACTTAACATAATCAATTAATTTAAATACCATCAAGATGTATTGTCATAAACTAATTATTCATTCCAGATACAAATAAGAATACAATACATAGAAGATTTACCTTGTAAACTAAATGGTTCACTTCACAAGGTACCTGCTAAAGAAAGAGAGTTATGTGCACTACTCTTATTCTTTGTTGGTTGAGTTCCATGTGTACATTTCAAGTACTTTATCTTGTTAGCAATGTTTGATAGTGAGGTACAAAGTTGAATGCTAACCATCTATTTTCTACCATGAAAATGTAACTTGGCTAAAAAAGAAATAGTTTTGTAAATGAATTGGAGCACTGGTTTATGTACTTTTTTCACTTTGTGTTCAGTAAGGTATGATGCGCACGCAT
Source organism: Mikania micrantha (assembly GCA_009363875.1). NCBI lineage: Eukaryota > Viridiplantae > Streptophyta > Magnoliopsida > Asterales > Asteraceae > Mikania > Mikania micrantha. The sequence goes on from SZYD01002687.1 coordinate 126,320, forward strand.
GTGTGATACAACCCTGGTTAAGGTGTACACTCGGAAAAGGAAGCAGGGCAAGCCAGTGGATGCAAATGTGGACTTGGGTATTTTTGAATCGTGGGTCAATTCATTTAATTAAGGAAATGGTGGGAATGTGAAACTGGTGAAGACCCAACAAACGGTTAGCAAGAATAAAGAGCTCTTTTAGGCAGGCTTTGATTTCATTTTTCGTGTCCCAAATGTGGTGCACGCATATAATGTGTATATGTGTGAGCCTTCAAGGGGCAAAAGTAAAATTGCACTAATTTGAACGTTGGGATGATTAACTTCAAACGATAACTTTGAGCCGGGGACTCCTTTAGAACAATCTTTCTATCCCAGCTAGGATAGAGGGTAAGGTTTGTCTTCATCTTCCCCCCAGACCCTACTGATGAGTGAGAATATTCTGGGTATGTTTGTTTGTTTATGTTTATGCCTGGTAAAATAGGCGGGTTGGGTCGGGTTGGGTAACGGGTCAGAACGGGTGCGGGTCAGGATGGGTGCGGGTCAGAACGGGTTTTAAGCAAAATAAGTTCGGGTCTAAATGGACTGTTGTTAAAAAACATCAATTTAATTTAACTTTAGATGTGTTATAAGTAAACAAATAGTCCATTTGGATAATTTTTAGTGATTTTCTCATCAAATATGTATTTAATCATTCTTAAATGTTTGACTCCAATGCATTTACATATTTTTTGGTTACCCGTCTTGACCCGTATTGTGTTTAAGTGCTACCCATCTCAACCCATCCAATATTATCATGTTACCCATTTCAACCCATTATACTACAATTGTTTACCCAAACCAACCCATTTCCTTTGACATGGGTAACAATTGCCACCTCTATTTATGTTAATATTGGTTTGTTTGTAATTGGAGACTCCCCTTCCTCCCTCTAATCATGCCAACCTTTGTTGCTTAATTCATTCGAGTTGCCTGCTTTACTTTAGAGTCTATCATTTGGTTCCATTGTTGGGAAATTCGAAGCCATGGTGCAGACCTGGAACAATTCAGACGACAATATTGGGAGTAATCCTTTTGACCAAATTATTGTTCAAATGGCTGCTATAGCAGCAAAATTCGACTTAATGGAGTCGCTCAAAAGAGGAATGCAGCCTCAAGTCCCAAGACTGATTTCAGGGGAGTGAATTTGTTGAAGGGGAAAGCTTTTGGAGAGATCAAAACCATTACCGACTCAATGGAGACCCTTGCAGCTAATTTTTGAAGGCAGGAAAGTACTTTAAACATTATCACATACATGACGAGGAGAAGATAGAGATCACTTCAATGCACTTGGAATCGGTTCATTCAATTTTGAAACTTTTGATATACAATCGAAAATCAAACCGAACTGAATTCATAAGACTGTTTAATCGAACCGATTTCAACCGAATTAAATTCGCTTCAGTTTAAGTTAAAAACCAAATAAACTTATTGGACCAAACCAAATTCAACTGAACCAAACCGATTTTAAAACATGTATGGAACCAATAATCGAACCAAAACCGAATTCGGAATTCGTATACGGTTAGGAACTGAACCAAAAACTGAATTCACAATTCAGTTCAGTTTTTTTTCCGTTACAGATTCGGTTCGGTTTACAGCTTTAACTGTTTTTGGTATTCTTGAATACCCCTACTCTCCAATGTTTATTCATGACCATGGTTGTAAAAATCCCCGACTAGGCTGATTAATCACTAGTCTTCTAAGGCCGACTAGACCCGATTATCCGACTAGGCCGATTAGTTGGCCGATTAATCCTGAATAATCCCTAGTCCCCACCCCACCGACCGACTATCGACTAGCGATTTCTACAACATTGTTCATGACTATCTACTAATCAGTTGATTACTTTATGTGAAAACTTGTAACAAAACCAAAAAGACAGGCTTGGCTCAAGAGTAACAAATACTTGTGCAGTAACAAAAAATTTTGGTCCTGCTGAATTCCAAACCTTGACAAATACTTGTGCAGTAACAAAAAGGCAGGATTGGTTCAAGAGTATAGACAAGAGTTTAGTAAGAGATCTCGAATTAACGGATCACCGTCTCCTAGGGGTCTTCCCAAATGGTCTTAAAGAGGACCTAAAAGCTTGATGTAAGAACTCATAAGCCACTCACCATTTATAAAGCTATGAGTTTGGTAGTAGAGTTTGAATCTAAAACTAATCACCACTAATCAGGAAAGAGATCTACTTGAACCCCTATTCTAAAACCTTCCTCAAGCGACACCAAACCTACAGCAGCATACCCAACCTCACTGACTAACCAAAAGGAAAACCACTTCGGCGCAAAACGAGCACTTTTAAGTAATTGGAAGGTGATGAGGCAACGAAGGACAACGAACTTCGGAGGTGGAGAACATGGAGGCAAATCAAGACGAGACAGCCGAGATCAGTATACATGTGATCCTCAGGAAATCTCGATCAAACAGCCTGAGACCTCCATGACTTGATAATTTGAATCATCGTGTGTTCAAAAGTTAGAATCTTATAAGAAGAAAACATAAACAAACAAGAATAATGATGATTTTTTGTTAATGAGAATGTACCATATAAACGTTTGCAGAACATACCAACGACTTTCTACATATTACCACTAAACAAATGAGCATTAGTGATGGAAAATTTTGTCAATAATTACCATCAAATTTTTGACGATTTTTTTTTAAATCGCTCTCATAACTTAACGATACAACCCATTAAATCTCAAAAAAAAAAAAAAAAAAAATTTTGGTCGCAAATTTATGGACGGGTCCCACAAAATCCCAAAAAAGTTAACTGTTGGCAATAGGGTGCTCAAGGTGTTTAGAAACTCTAAACAAAAACGGTTTTTGAATAAAGAAAACCAAAATTGAGCCGTTCAAAATAAAAATCTAACTGTTATCAACGGTTGGTTTATGGTTTGAGCTTTCTGGTTTCGGGCTTTAGAGCTTGTTAAAATTAAAAATCGAATCAAACATAGGCGTTTTATGTGCCGAGACTAATCACACTGCAAACCCAACAATGTATATTTTTTATTAAATGCCACCTAAAGCATAAACCTTATACATACATACATACACAACCCGTATGTCCTGAGTCTTTGATGTCAAAAGTTACAAGATAGTATTATACTATACGACCCCATAGCATGACTGCACGAGCATTATGTTATTATACGACCCGTATGTCCAAGAACATCCATATAACACCTTAGGTGCATGTATAAACGCAACCTAAAAAAATTCAATTAAAAAGATGTTCTTTACCAACTAAAGAAGCAAGCATAATTGTTGAGTTCCATCAAGTGATAAACCATAATTTGAATCATATATAACTAAATAATTTAAATTTACCATCAACCATCAATTTTCTTATATCAACTCCAAACCCTTTCAAAATCAGATTATGTTATCCCTAAGAAAATCAAAACTTAATTCAAAAATCACAGCCAGGCTGTTTACAGGACAACCAAACACCCTCTAATTCAAACAAATGCTGGGCTTACTTTCAGAAGTAGAAGGTTTGTAATCGATCAACATATTCAAACACACTTATCTATCCACAAAGAGCATGAAAACATTAAAGATGGCTACATCACTTATAGAAACTGTGCATATTTTTTCACCATAAATATGATGTTATAGCTACAACAATCATTAGAATTTGAAAAGAACAACTTACTTCCAATCAAGCATGTCCAACAGCCAAAGCACCTCATCTTCAGAGTTAGCAGCATCACAAAAGTCTATCTCGATCCCAAAAACATCGAACACATTTTCATTTGCATGTTCCATGAATAACAATGAGATCCAAGCTCGAATGCCAGCCACAAAAGGATATACAGGGGAGAACATGAGGTAGTCAAATGCAAGTGCTCTAAAAGAAGATCTGTCAATGTAGTCAAATATCGACTTATTGATTATGCAAGCAACTTTATTGGAATCCTTTCTAGCTACAAGGACAGAAACACAAATGGTTCGAGTATCAGGAACTGCAAATCGTGGTTCAACAGGTAAGGTCATTTTACAGATTCCAGGTGGTGATGTCTGGTTGCCCTTCCAAAGGACGGGTCCTGCAACAACTTGTGAAAAGAGCAAATCGTCATCAGCCCAAATGTCGATGTAGAACTCGAGGTCACTTAAGGAGATTCTTGGGGGAAGAAGGGTTTTATGATGTTCACGTTTATGAAAAGTTTTGAATAGTTTGTGGTAGGTTATAGGGGGTGATGGGTTCTTACACGTTGAGGGCCATCTTTTGGCACACAAACATTTCCAAAAGTAATCATCTTGAGCCATTTGATGCCACTGTTTACATACAGACATGCAAGCAGCTAGATCAGTTCCTTCTAGTAGAGGAAAAACAGCTTTTAACATCTCATCAGGCAACATATCACCAGAAAAGGTAGAACCCGAGTCACTGAGTTCTTGAAGCATTTTGATTACTCTTGAACTAGGTAGTGGTTGGCTTGTAGCTCAAATCTGCAGAAGGATGACAACTTTCCCTATAGGAACATTTTGGATTTAAACAACCAGACTTTTATATGATTTTATCAAAGAAAACCAAAAGAGCCCAAAAATTGGTGCACCAAAAAAGCAGGCATATTTGGGTGAACACCTTTAAGATTTCATAAAATTAGAGACGGGAATGTATTGAACTTAAAGGAAAAGCTAATTGGAATCTGACAATTCAAACTCACTTATTGGCTGATAATAATCTATACTTTCACTTCCGTTGCCAATGATAATCCCACACTAGCGGAGATAATTCCTCCTACCCATGATGACATAGCATATAATGTGTCATACATTGCAAAAATTCCAAGTAGATGCCACATCATCGACACGTCATATGCTATATCATAAGTGGCAGACAGAGTTACTTCTCCATTTGGGTGGGATAGATATTGGCAACAATAGTAAAGTGCCATTGATCTAATTGCGAGTATGAAGCACTATTGGCCTAGGGTTGTAAACAGATCAAGCCGAGCCAAGGCGGTCTAGGCTTGTTTCCAAAATAAGCCAGATTGTTTATCTTAATGAGCAGAAATGTTGGGTTTGCCGATCAAAGTTTTATTTAATTTACCCTGATTATTCACTCTTGTTTTACAAAGAAATTCATCAGATACATGTATCACAACATGGCATAGTTAACTAGAAGCATCTTACAGCCAAAAACCCTAATTTGTTAAAAAAAAATCACTAGAACTACGGCGTTTACCCAAAAAAAAAAATCATTTAACATTTGTAAAATGATAGTCATTTACTAAGTTTTCTCTTAGCGATTATACGAGATCCAACAAAACGATCAAAAGCACATAATTCACAACTAAACATCGCTGAAAGTCAAAACGATTGCAGCACCAGCTTTCAATTGATTGGGATTCATTCAATTCAAACTATCTTTACGATATAAAACACGTAATCTTGTAAACAACAATTTTTGTGAACAAATCATTTATGGGAAGAAGAAAAATGAAGCGATTACCGTTTGATAGTTAAACGAACCACATCTGCAAAGTAATTAAGGACGATTTCATTGCAATCAACGATTGAATAAAAAAGTTGCGATGGATTCACCGCTGATTGTTAAAGTCAAAATCCCTAGAAAATGCCGACAGTCAAAAAAGAACATTGAGTTTTATTTTTCCTTCTTCTTCTTCTAATTAAGTGCAAGTGTAGTTTTATATTTTTATCAAAGGGATAATTAATATTTTTTTTTAACAAAATAGGTGTTTTATAGAAATTTTAATTATTTTTAGTCTTAGTAAATAAAAATTTTAAAAGTGAAAAAAATATAACGAGGATGTTTTTTCAATTATTTGTATGGTTTTTTTTTACCTTTTTAAATATTTTTTTTGGTAAGTTTAATACAAAGTACCGTTCTGAGTCGTGCCTAGACAAATGTTTAATAAACTCATTTGATAAAAAATAATTTCTTAAAGAATTATATTTTGTAACAAAAAATAGCCATAAAACTCTAAATTATCTCAACATTTTTGTTGATGAATCCATCATGGATTAACTTTTGAATGCTCATTATGGACTAGTCCACTTGCTAGAGACATTGTCTCTTAAAAAGAAGGTCTTGGTTTCAAATTCAAGCAATGGTGAAATATTAGGTGTATTGTAGAAGTATGATAATATGATTGTTAAAAAAAATAAATAAATAACAATCATTTGTCATATTCTTCTTTTTTGTTAATCGCTCTATAAGTTCTTCCAACTTGACAAGCATAAACTTTTGCATTGATTGAGCTAACTTACCATGTTTGTTCTATATTCTCATGATTCAAACCCATCAAGAATGGAAACCATCTGTAATAGATCATCATAGCCTTCTTTCTCTGACCAATTCCTTGTCACCATCTCATGAATAAAATCTGTGTTTATTTTTTTGAACGGCCAACTCATCAACTGTCGGTTACTTTGTACGTGGCCCCAATAGCTAAAGAATGACCGCCTGGCCACTAGTCTAGACGGACGGAGTCCCTAATACACAAGCCACCAATTCCCGAGAAAAATCCGACCCAAACACCCGCCCAAAGGCATGACGGTGGAAGGTCGGTAAAACCAGGCAGATCAAGAATCGAACATAGGACCTGAGTCTTCTATCACTTCCCAATACATTTATCTTACCACTAGAGCAAGACATCAGAGGTGAACAAAAAAACCGGTTCTAGCCAAACTGGTTCCCAAACCGCCGGTTTGGCATAGTTTCGAGATTTGGCTTTAAAATTGGTTTCCAAACCGGTTTCAACCCCTACAAATCGGTTCCTATAGGTTTGACATCCCCTTCTCTCAATCTGGTTTCCAAACCGAACTAGTTTCACTCCAAACCGGTTTAGGACCATGCTTGATCAAACCGAACCAGTTTGACAAAAAAAAAAAGTTTGTGCACCACTACAAGACATCATTGTTATAAACTCTGTGCTTATGAATGTAACTTTGAGTCTTTGACATCTTCTTTGTGGGCTGTGAGGCCCAATATGACCACAATTACAGTGGTAAAATTAAAAAAAAATAATGTCACTGTATTTTTATGTTTTATTAGTGTATTATCAGATATAAATTTTTCGAGTCGGTTTTACCATTTAGGTCTAGTAATGCTCATTTCATAATAAAACCGATCAAATAAAAATCGTGAATAGAAACTAAAAAGCACATAATATAAATTCAATTGTTTTTACAAATTAAAAAAAATTAGAGTTGTTCCGCACAAGTTTGTATTCTTTGAAAGCATTGCATTATATATCTTCGACCGGAACTTATTGGAATAACTTTTTTTCAACATAACTAATGCAAGAATCATTCAGGTATCTATCTCTCATCTTCTTACGCAATTCCGTCTTCATATGTTTCATCGAAGAAAAAATTCTTTCAACACTAGTCGTTGTAACCGGTGCTATCATTAGTCTAAAAACCGATACTGTCACTTAAAAACACCATTCATAAATGTTCATATACATTAAAGAATCAATGTTGTCTCGAGACAACGTTCCCAATTGGCTCACCCTTGTGTGGCTTGCTTCTTAAGCTAATGTGGTTAGAACTCTATTTTGGAAGGTGTGATTAATAAAGTTCCTTACTTATGTTGGCCATATAATTCTGATATATTTATTGACCAAACTTAAATTTGTGATATCTGGAAGAACGGGCTCGGGTTTGACAAAGATGGCACATAATTTACAACACATGAAGAGATTACAAGAAAAATAGCACACCTTCTTAGCTACAAAGCATTCAAAGCAAAAACCATGAATTTAGGGTTATAAACAAACTAAACGAACACAAATGAGCTCTTGTTCTTGTTCATTCCTTTAACATTTAATTTGTTTATGAATGATTAATGAACACTAAACGAACGAAAAATCTTGTTCGTGTTTGTTCATTAAGAAATTAAACATGTTTACGAACAAAAACGAACACATATTAACTTAAAAATAAAAGTTAACATTTTCAATTCAAAATATTAGACATAATGATTTTAAAGTTAAAAATTAAGATAAAAATAATAAAATAAATTTCCTTGAACAGAGCAAAAATTAAAAATAATAATCGTAATTAAAATTACTTTAAGCTAACAATTAAAAGATGTGAGTTTCAAATTATTATATTTTTAACAAGATACAAATTTCAAAATTAGTAGATTTTTACTTTAAATATTATGATATTAAATTAAAAATAAAACATATAAAACATATTTAACAATTAAACATGTTAAATGAATATAAACGGATGTTAACAAACATAAACGAACACCTTACTGAACATTAATGAACACAAATGAACGAACACAACTTTCTGTTTATGTACATTTATTAACGAAACAAACGAAATTTTTTGTCAGTGTTCGTTTATTTATTAAACAAATAAACATAAACAAACTTCTCACCGACTCATGAATTGTTTGCTGAACATTCTGTTCCATTACAACACTATATGAAATTGGAGTAATGAGGAATGTGAGAGCTGACACAAGAATCTCAGCATCTTCATTGACCGGATACAAGAGAAAGTTACAAATGTCAAGAATTAATTAATACGGCTTTTATGTATACTAACCAGTGCTCCACGTGTCACAACGGTAACCCTTTATTTTTTAAAACTGTGAGAACCTACTTATGTGGTAAACTCACGGATTATCTCAATACCTGACTAATCAGAGGGAACGGGTAAAGCTCAACTGCAAGCAACTGGGTCTGTAGCCTCCAAGGAAAACCGATCTTAGTGAGGATTGAATTTGAGACCTTTAGGTTGTCTCTTCTCCACTTTAATCATTACATCACTTCCTTAGAGGTTCGTACACAGAATAAAAATGTGATCTTATATAAAATTGAAACCCTACACTTTATGTCACATAATTGTATATATAAGCCTTAATTAGTCGCAAAATCTTAAAAATAAGTGAACATAAATATAAACGATTAAAAATCTTAAAAGTTAGATTATAATAATATTATTATACAATATAATAATAATAATATATTATTATTACTATTATATTAATATTATATTTTAATATTATTATTACAAAAATATAATATTATAACAATATTTATTATATTAATATGTTAATATTATATTATATCATTATAATATTATAGTTATAGTATATTATTATTTCTGTTCTTTTGACATTTAAATGTATTATATATTAAAATATTTATTGTATTAATATTTTAATATTATATTATATCATTATAATATTATAATAATAGTATATTATTATTTCTGTTCTTTTGACATTTAAATGTATTATAATAATATTATTATACTAATATTATATTATTTAAATAAAAAATAATAATTATTACAACAATATTTTATTGTATCACTATTGATGTTATTTTGACATTTAAATGTATATGCACTAATATTGAGGTGAAAGAATCATGATCGTAGCAAGTTTGGGCAAGACACATGGCTCAATGATGTTGAGTTCATGCTTTTATGCTAACTTTCAGGTTTAAACTGGTAAAACATATGAAATAATAAATAATTATTTTGCTTACAATCCTAGTATCACAGTCATTTCTAAATTTAATATGAGTTTATTAAGTAAAAGAATTGAGGAAAATCATAACCTATAAAATTTGTCTAAAACAATAGCGCTTTTTTCTAAAACATAATGATATTTGTGTCAATATGAAAACACTTATGGTGTATACATGAATCTTCATATTCATTACTTGTGTAATTTTATACTTTGATAACGTTATTATCATTAAACATACATAAATGTACACATTTTGATGTTCCCGACACTATACCATGTAACAGGTTAGTGGCGGAGTTTGGCCGGAGTAAGAGGGGGCAGAAATTTTTGAAACCCATAATACATGTTATTTTTTTTGAAGCGAGGAGACGAAACCACTATTTTTAACTAAAAATAACATTTCGGCTAAAAAATAACACTACAGACGGAAAAATATAAAGCTTCGTCGTTGTAACATATGTTAAATCTCTATTATTGGATTAATTGATAAGTGTCACTTGGTAGAGACATTGCTTTTTAAATGGGAGGCACTGAGTTTAAACCCAGACAAAAATAATATTAATTTAGATTAGTATAAGATTATAATAGATTTGTCGTTCTTGGCCTAATTAAAAATGTTAAAAGAGTAAAGCGTTAATTAGGGCCCATATTTTGCATGGATTTGACCCAAAATAAGTTTCATTACTATCTGGCCTATTTTTTTAATACATTATTCTAATATTTTTGTCACTAAGGTATTCAAATTTAAAGAAGACGTAAAACCTGTAATTATTAGTTTTCTCAAAAGGAAATGTTACTTAAATCTATAAAGACTATTAAACGTTTAACAATCCATTAATTAGTTTTATTCCCACACATACACAAATGACAAATCCAATAAAAAAAGTTTAACCAACTGATTCGACCCATGGCTTAAATCTTCAGACCTGACCCACTCAACCATTAGCCATCAAGTGTGAGCTAGAATAATTGTACAATTTAGTTAGTTTGTTCACCACATTAAGCACATGAACTTAAAATAGTGGTTTGCATTTTCTCACGACTTAAACCTATAGACCTGACCCACTCAACAATTAGCTAGCGAGTGTGAGCTAGAATAATTGTACAATTTCGTTAGTTTGTTCACCACTTTAAGCACATGAACTTAGAATAACGAGTGTGAGCTAGAATAATTGTACAATTTAGTTAGTAACTCGTGTATTTACTTTAAATTTAATCATGTTGCATGATGTAACATCAGTGCCGGACGCGTGCCGGAACAGTGATCGTAACAGTAAACATGTACAGTGATTCAGGTACACCTTTCCTTAAACTATGTTTAGACTATTTATACATTTGATTATCATGAAACTATTATACGATTGTCTGAATCTGACTAAAACATTAGGGTTTAACAGTCTTAAACATGTCAGACAACACAGTGTTGAAACATAAATACTTGATGTGATATTAGTTTACATAAACGTATGTGAGGTGAAACAAAACAAAACCTTAACGGTTATCGTTGCAGAATGCTAACCGACGAGTTATTCGTATAGGTGACGATTTGTACGAATGATTCTGATAGTTTAACGTTCTGAAATAATAACTTAACAATAGAAAACAAGAATCAGAAAGCCAAACCATCGACGTGTTCGTTCGAATGACGATTCGAACGAATACGCGCGATGGCGACGCGATCTGACGAAACGATAACGAAAACGAATAACGATACGAACGAGAATAATTTTAAGGAAATAAAATATTTCCCATTTTACAATTTTGAAACTCATCATAAAATATTTTGTAAACGTAACTATTTTCTTAAATCGCGAATAATTATTAAAACACGTAAAATATTATAATTCGATATTAAATTATACGCAACGATATTTTATATAATTTATAATGATATTTATAATTTAGTCATCCTAAAATAATTCTTTTTATTTAAATTACGAAAAACGCGCGTAGCGTGCCGGATACGCGACGAAACAACGAACCGAGCAACCGAAACGAACCCGAGTACCCACGGGGTATATAAACCCTAAGTTGAGTCATTTAACTCATTAATTACAAACTCTTTCTCTCTCTACCCACCAAAACCGTCCACCTCTCTCTACAAACCAAAAACCACCATTTTTAACACTTTGAAGATTCATATCTTGCTCAAAACTCCACCAATTTGCGTGATTCTTGAACCCACACGAAGCCATTGACGAGATCTACACGAAAGTACAACTCATCTGAAGATTCAGCCACGAAAACTCGAGGTATGAGTCAAAGAACATCATGTAAAAGAGGGTTTTCTATGTATTTGTTCGACCACCACCTCAACATCAGCCACAACTACAAGTCATCGATTCTTGACCACTGTTATGTTTGAATCGAGCTGTTGTTAAGTAGAAAGGCCATGGTCGGGTTTCCAGATTCCAGGAGGATGATGGTGATGATGATTCAGCAAGGTTCGCACGTGGGTATCTCGACCGAACCATTTGGCTGCCATCACCTGCGAACCCTGCATCATCCCCGAACCCTCATGCAGCTTTAGCTGAACGAACCCTTCACAGAGCCACGAACCAGTCTCCTCTACACGAACCTTACATGCATAGACCGTCACGAGCCTTTAGCTTCCACCGAACCCTTCACGAGCCCATGCACTGCCGCGAACCTTTGCTGCGTACATGGCGAACTTTCTGAGAGTTTAAGGCTAAGAGGCGATCCCTTGATGTCACAGGAATCACGTGCGAACCATTAGGCCTTAACCACGAACCTGTCTTCATTTAACGAACCCTTAGTCAACCCCTAACCCATTACAGACGAACCTACTATGCTGCGAATCTTCATTGTGAACAAAACTGGCCGAACCTACTACTGTTGGTGCCAAGATAACCGAACCTTCATGGCTTTCAATTAGCCGAACCCTTGATCTCCTAAGGGTTCGCTGGTCTGGAATTAACAGCAAACGTGGACATGAGATGCAGGCCCATACCAAGTTTTAGAAATCCATTAAGCCCAATGAATTAACTCTAGGGTGAATTGATTTTATATAGCCCATATAACTCTTGATCGACCCATTATTTATTTCGGCCAAGTTCTTACAAGAAGCCACGACCACACTATTTTTGGCCCAACTTCATTTATTCAGGCCCAAATGTATACATGCTGGCCCAAGTAACTCAACAGCCGGCCCAACTAAATCCTTTGGCCCATAAATGTGGTACTCGGCCTACATCCTTTACGGCCCAAACACGTGTTATGGATACACCCACTCACTTGTTCGGCCCACTTCCTAAGTCCACCACTCATATTGAACGAATCCATTTAAAGCCCAAGTGTAGTTACTTCGGCCCAATAGTTTGGCCTACGGCCACTACCAAGTCCTTAATCCCTAACTCGATCCAAGTAATAGCCTAGATGGCCCAATCAATCCTCTAGGCCCACTACACGGCTTAAACATTTAAGTGGGTTTTTACTCAAATAATCGATTTTAGGACCAATCACATTCGGCCTAAGGTGAATTAGGCCCACAAGAGTTAGACTAGAGCGAGTAATTGGACTAATAAATCTTGGTTCAAATCGGACTGTTCTTACAAATCGTTCGTAGGATGCCAACCGCCAAGCTTTAGTGGTGATGAAGGAGCTGTTGGACTAATCCAATGGTTAGAAAAGATGGAGAACACACTGGACATCAGCAGTTGTCCAGAACGTCATAAAATTCGTTATGCTGCTGGATCTTTCAGTAAGCGTGCACTAACCTGGTGGAACTCTCAGATAAAAGCTCGAGGCAGAGAAGAAGCACAAACGATGTCATGGGCAGATTTCAAAACTCTATTGAGGAATGAATTCTGTCCCAAGCACGAACTTCAGAAACTAGAAGTGGAACTGTCAAATCATGTGATGAAAGGAGCGGATCACATGGCCTTCACTATTCGCTATCACGAATTGGTAGCATTGGTGCCTGAAATGTTGCCAACTCTAGAAAAGCGAATTGACCGATATGTAGGAGGATTACCATCCTGTATTCAGGGCATTGTACTTGCTGCAAACCCTGCAACTTTAGAGTCTGCCATTTCTCTATCCGCTAAACTTACTGATGTGATGGTGAAATCAGGAGAGTTAAAAGACGATCCAGACAAGACTAAAGAGGAGCAAAAGAAGAAGAAACAAAAGGGCATTCAACAATATGAAATGCCCACCCCTCTCAATCAAGTTACTACAGTATCTGTTAAATCTGCACGCAAACCTTACATTGGTGTACATCCTCAATGTGCACAATGCCAATTTCCATCATGCTGCCACAATGTCGTGTAGGCAGTGTACCAACTGTGGCCGAAAAGGTCATACGGTCCAACACTGTCGGACTTTACCGGCACCAGCTGTAAACAATGCTGCCGTGGCAATGCCACCACAGCAAAACCTTGGCAACAACACAACAACAACAATCGGGTGCTTTAACTGCGGAGAACTAGGTCACTACTCCAGGAACTGCCCAAAAAGGGTACAACCAGGAGATCAAGTACCAAGGGGAAGAGCTTTCATGATAGGAGCTCCTGTTGCACGCCAAGACCCGGAGACGGGTACTGGTATGTAGTATCTCCTTACTCATAAGACCTTATCTTATTTTGATACTACTACGAATGAGAAACTTATCTTATTCATTATAGTATAGTCACAAAAGGATTCTATGGAACTAGGAATTCTCTTGTTGTGATACAAACAATGAAAGAGTTCCTAGTTAATACACATGACATACGTAGGAGATCATAACTAACACTAAGATTGTGTAACAATTGATGCTCCCAGTATCAGTTAGTTTTGAACAATAAGGTGTTAGGAACATACGGAGACTTAGCAAGCCATAACAGTAAGACAACTATGAGCATTAAGATTAGTAAAGCTAGGAGGTTATACATGAGAATCCCAAATGCGACCCAGATTTTATTTGGGAGCATAGGGACAACATATAACATAAGGTCTTTCCACGTATTACAAAAAGGAATAGTTACCGATAATAACGTTTAAATTTCGGGACGAAATTTCTTTAACAAGGGGAGACTGTAACATATGTGCCGGAATCGTTACCGGAACAGTAATCTGTACAGTAAATTGTACCGTAACTCAAATACAATCAAGGAGAAATACTTAGAAGTCATTAACATTCGACGATGAACATAAACTATTACACGATGTTTCTGGATTTCTGATTTAGACTTATGGTTTAAACAGTCAGAAACACATCAGACAATCATGAACAGATGCAAACATGTTTAATTTGGTGTTATTAGGTTTAAATGTATGGGAGGATAAACAAAACAATACAAAACAATAACAGTTGTTGTTACGGAATGCTAAACTGACGAACTATTCGTATAGGTGACGATCTGTACGAATAGATCTGATAGTTTAAACGATCTGAAATGATTACTGAAAAGTAGGAAACAAAATCAGAAAGTGAAATGTACGATCGTGTTCGTACAGTTAGCGCCCTGTACGAAAACGCGCATAAGTGACGTTTTCTGACGAAACGAAACGAAACGAAATGAAAACGAAATCGACACGAACGATAATAAATTTAATTAAATGGAATAAATAACATTTTACAATTTTGAAACTCATCAAATAATTGACTTAAACTTTCTTTTATTTATAATATTTAAATACGCGTAATTTTCCGGATACGCGACCGAATTACGAACCGAGCAACCGAAACGAACCCGGACAACACACGGGGTATAAAAACACAAAAATGAGAGTTTCTCTCATTTCTATCACCTTCAACCTCTCTCCAAAACCCAAAACCCGGCTACCACCATTTTTAGGGTTTTCTCAACTTCAACCTCCATAACTTCTTCATTTCTTCACCAAATCACTCCATTCTTGAACCTACTTGAAGCCCTCATCACCCTCTACATGAAAGTACAACCGATCTGAGCTCAAATCCACTGAGAACCGAGGTAATCAGTTGCAAAAATCACGAAAACTAGGGTTTTCAACACATGTGTTCGAACCTTGTTTAAAAACCGGCTAATCCTTTTAAAAACTCACACCCCCACGACCATGATGACCAGCTCTAGTGTTCACCACCCTCGAATACGCCTTAGCCTCTTGAGAAGAGAATGACTTTGGGTGAAAGCTTGCTACGGCCGAATGAAGACCCAGGTGGTCGAATGAACCAATCCATGGTCGAATCAACTGGTTGTTCGAATGGCCTAAGGCCGAAAGGCCCATGGCCGAAGGTCTCCCTTCGCCGGTTCCCTTCATTCGGCCACCCACCCTTTAGTCATCACCATCACCATTCGCTGGTTATACCCCCATTCGCTGGTCACCTTCTCGTTCAAGGCCAACCACCCATTCGCCACTTTTGCCACAGTCGGAGCAACACCATTCGATCTAGACCTCATACTCCTCTCCATTCGCCAAACACAAGCTCATTCGACCAAGAACCAGTCCCTCCTGTTCATTCGGCAGTTGACCCTCATCCGGCCATCTTCATAAGATCTTATGCATTCGGTGGGCTTAGAAGGTTCTTGACCCAGTCAGCTGGCCCAACTACTAAACGGCCCACTGTCTCGGCCCATGAAACTAGCCCACGAACATCACTGAGTCCACAAATTGTCAACCAGATTCAACAGCAGCCATGTTCCCCATGTTATGGCCTTCGGCCCACTTAGAGTTAATTTGGGTCCAGTAGCCTCCTTAGGCCCAAAGGGGAAACTGTTTTTGGCCCAATCCATCGTTAACCGGCCCACAGTCCTTTGCCTTAGGCCCACCAGAAAACATGGTCAGGCCCAACATAATTACTGTTTTGGCCCAACAACATTTCCCTCGACCCATAATCGGCCAAGAAACTTAGTCAGCCAAGAACCCTAAAGTCGCATACCGGCTAGCCCAAAGGCATTCAACAGGCCCACATTTGATTTCAGCCCAAAAGAACCAGGCCCAGTTTGGCCCAAAACCTAATTTGCCTCGGGCCTTGATGAAATCCATGGGGCCCAGTAAATTCAGCCCGAGGCCCATAGAAATTGACCCCAAGACCTACTTTTAAGGCCCTTGTCCTAACTTTGGGACCACTTTGCAATTGATTTGGCCAATAGCCTACTTCTGGCCCAATTATGGTTCCTACAGCCCATTATAACTTTAGGCCCAACAACTCTTGCCTGGGCCAACCTCTGGCCCAACAATACCCTCGTGGCCCAATAGAGGCCCACAAGGCCACATGATTACTAGGCCTTGTAACACTTGGGCGGGCCCTTGTATGTCAACAGACCATATCATTGGCCCACACATTCTAATAGGCCTCACAACTCTCAATTGTTCAAGGTTATTCCAAGGCCCATAGGTTTGGGCCCAAGGCCCAACTTGTTACACGAAGGCCCAGCAAGTAACTTGGTCACATTGTTCAGTCTATATTCCATGTTAGGCCCTCATGGATTTAATACCTTTCCAAAGATCAAAACAAGATATGTCAAAAGAATGTTTGCTTAATTAATTCATAATTATGCAATAAATGTTCAAAATGTACAAGAACAACAAAGTAGAATTGGAAAATAAGCACTAAGTCTTTTATCAAAGCAAATGGCTTATAAACTAATGACAGATGATAACTTATAATGTCATTGACTAAAATCAAATATATGGGACCGAACGGGGATCATGACCAAGTCTTACGCGTGTTAGCCAACTTTAGGGCTAACACCTACACATACACACATAAAACCCTACAAACTTATACTTACAAGTTACGACAAACGCGAAATCAATACAGGATTGTGAAAACAATAGCAAGTACAACAACGAGCGCGTGCATTCTAGTTAAGATAAGTCAACCACTTCAAACACAGGTGTTTCATTTGTCCCTTTTCAAACCTTTTGTTTTTACTTCGGGACTGAGAAGCATGTTAAACAAGTATTGAAATGTTATTAAATGCTTTTACACATATTTACAAAGCTTATACTAATACATGAAATTGAAATGCTTGGGTGGAAACCAAAGACTAAGACCATAGTGTAAATAGCTAATGCTATTTACTTTATACGTAATTACATTATACAAACCCTGGGTGATCAAATGGGAAACTAGTATACTTTGAGAAACTATAAACTTGATACTTATACTATAAACAAGAAGTTTAAACTATATACTTGAGGCTTACATTATATACTTGAAGCCTAAATCTGATGCTAAACGTCTATATATAAACTTAACACTTAAACTTTGAGCTAAATACTTAGGTTATGAGCTGCGTGCTCAACTATACAATGGGGGTTTAACTTATAAACTCTATGTTCAAATATATATACAACCTCTTAAGGCTTTGAAAATACTCAATGCTAACACTAATGCTTTATACAATTATTTCAGAAAGATAATGTGTTAGACTCTTAGTAAAGTATTAAATTACTTTACACTTACAATGATTGCTTAAACTCAACTTGAAACATCTATGCTTAGAAATACTTATATGCGTGAGATACGTGAAACAATTGGATGCTATTACACTTGAAATACTTGAAAACACGTGAATACTTGTTATACTTTGAGATACTTGAAACCACGTGAATGCTTGATACATTTGAGATACTTGAATACTTGAATGCACAATATACTTGGAATACATGAACACTTGGATGCTTGAACACTCGAATGCTTGAAACGTTGAATGCTTAACCAAGGACTGATTGACCGACGCGTGTTGACCTATGTGTTAACCCCTACTAGTTATCAGTGAAACTATGTGAAGGCTTGAGACTTGTATGCATAAACTTTTGGCACTTGTAAGACAGACTGTTGGCCGCCGCGTGTTGACCTATGTGTCAACCCCTACTAGTCATCAGTGTTCTTCATTGTCAGAGTCATGTAAGACAGACAGATTGGCCGCCGCGTGTTGACCTATGTGTCAACCCCTACTAGTCAATCAGTGTTCTTCTTGATTCATCCATGGGTATGACAAGTGACTAAATGATTGGGTTATTCAAGGTGACTTTGTGTTATCTTGAAGGTTCCTCTATCAAAACATGTCACAAGTCATATTTAGGATCATTATGGATGGATGTTGAATTCCTTAGGGTTTTCAACTGTCCATAATGATGTCTCTTAAACTTAATACTTATACGTTGTGGAATCAATGGTGGGGAGTGAAACGCTTAATTATCATTAATAACAATATGTTAAGCAGCCCAGTATGTGGTAGGACGGTGGCTGGGGCTTGTCCCCTACATATGCCCTATATATAAGCATACTTGGTTGGATAACATAGGTGGTTGTTAGTGAGGTTAAGGTTGTCATTTCAAGGGAAACTAAGTAAACATGGGCAGGGAAAACAAATGCTAGGAATCATATGTCATGGAATCAAAGTAGTGGGAATGAAATGCTTAATTATCATTAACAACAATATGTTAAGCAGCCCGGTATGTGGTGGGACGGTGGCTGGGGCTTGTCCCCTACATATGCCCTATATATAAGCATACTTGGTTGAATAGCATAGGTGGTTGTTAGTGAGGTTAAGGTTGTCATTCAGGGAATCAAGGTAAACATTACAGGGTAATCTAATTCAAGAATCAAACACTTGGAATCAAACATTGGGAATCAAACATTTGGGAATCATACGGGTAGGATGAGACGCTTAATTATCATCAGGAACAATATATCATGTGGTTCAGTATGTGGTGGGGGTGGTGGCTGGGGCTTGTCCCCTACATATGCCCTATATATAAGCATACTGAATCAGATGGTATAGGTGGTTAATGGTGAGGTTAAGGTTGTCATTCAAAGGATTTACAAACTATTTTTATACAAAAACTACATGAACTCACCAACCATTGTGTTGACTTATTTTCCTCATGCTTTCTCAGGTGACGCACATGATTAGCTAAGATTCAGGATACATACTAGGATGTCCAGACTTAGATCCTAGTTTGACTTTTGAAGAAGCACATCTTTTGAGATCGATACGAATCTCTTTTTGCTACCTTGTACAAATACAAGATAGATATATTTGATTCTTTTGAATAGGTTTACTTAGTTAAATTACCAAACATTGACATTTGTAATTTAACTTTGTAAATCCTAGTTATTATGTTATTGTGCTTAATTATTCCTAACATCGATGCTATGTAAACAATCTGATCATCACGATTATTATTCACGATATCGCGCTCCGAGAACCTTCCGCCCGACGGGGACTTCGATCCTACCCCGCCAGCTCGGGGTGTGAACAGTTAATGAGTTAAGTGTTTACCGAAACAAGGTTTGTGTGAAACTATTTTAAACTTATATAAACTTTATGAACTCACACAACCGTTGTTGACTTGATTTTTTTTACATGCTTTCTCAGGTGAAGAACATGTTTAAGCATAAGCTCTTGGATTTACATACTAGGCTGCCCAGATAGAGGACCTAGTAGACTTTTGAGAAGCACATCTTTTGTTGATACTTATTACTTTTGATATCTTGTACATATACAAGATATATATATTATTCTTTTGATTAGGTTTACTTAGTTAAATTGCAGAACATTGCTATTGTAATTTAACTTTGTAATCCTATATATCATTTGATTGTGCTTTAGATATTCTTAAACGTTGATGCTATGTAAACAATCTGTCATCATGATTCATCCACGATATCACGCCCCGGAACCTTCTGCCCGGCGGGGACTCCGATCCAACCACGCCGGCTCGGGGTGTGATACATGAGTAAATAGAAAAATGCAAGCATAGAAGATGCCTGGTATAGGGCCAAGGAAATCAAGACAACAAGTCAACAACTTAGTAGTTAGTACTAGAAACCAAGAGCCATTGCCAAAATGGTACCCCAGGATTCTTCCCTCCCTCGCGAAAAAAGGGTTTGGAGGGGGGGGGTCGGGGTTTTCACAGTGAGGTTTCCTCCTGGGGGTGGTTGTGATGGCTCATGGGAG